>CANDYM010000238.1:0-49451 GCA_947397865.1 Polietes domitor
AAAATGAGGATACACATTAAGGCGGGTCGATTTTTTTTCGCACAAAGCAACAGGCAAAAATGTAATCTAAGGAAAATTTTAAGAACATTTCTCCAAGTCCTGAGTTCTGAGGCCTCTAATATGAATTCCTAGTCTGCTGAAATCGTCTTCAAAACTTGAGACAAACAATCGGGAACAAAGAGCGTAAATATACAAGAGGGGAAATCTCGCTCTTTGTCTGTTAACTTGTTAACTTTCCACCCATACAAATTGACCAGCATATATTAAAGGTACCTTCGGAGAGAATCTATATATATAAAAGAGTTGCGTTACTGACTGACTTATCAGATCAAACGGCCCCCAGCCCCCAGATCAAACGGCTGAAGCCGGGCTCATGAAATTTTCAGGGTAGTTCCCAAATATGACGTAGACGTCGACTAAGAAATGGTTTTACGAAATTCGTACTTTTAAGGGATAAAATGGGACAAAAAGGGATAAACATCGAACCTTCGTCCTGACTTAACGGCAGTAACTAGAAACATGAAATTCGGTGTGTTCCTTGCACTGACCATGCAGAAGAGCTACAAATAGGGATTTTTCGAAAATTGTACTTATAAAGGAGGGAAGAGACAAAAAGGGATAAAAATGGTACCAATTTTAGAATTGCAGCTAGAATCTTGAAAATTGGTATTTACATTTCTCTGACAACGTAGACTTGCAATATAAATTGATTTTTCTAAATTTGTACTTATAAGCGGTGACGGGACAAAAAGAGGGATAAAAATGGTACCAATTTAAGTATTGCAGCTATAGTCGTGAAATTTGGTGTGTAAATTCCGCTGACAACGTAGAAGCGCAAATCTAAATGGATTTTACGAAATTTGTTCTTATAAGGGGTGAACGGGACAAAAAGGGATAAAAATGGTACCAATTTTAGTATTGCAGGTATAGTTGTGAAATTTGGTGTGTAAATTCCTCTGACCACGTAGAAACGCATTCTGAATGGATATTTTCGAAAATTGTGCATATAGGGGGTGAGCGGGATAAAAATAGTACCAACTAAAGTATTGCAGCTATAATCGTTACATTTGGAGTGTAATTTTCGCTGGCAACGTGAGGCGCAATCTAAATGTTTTTTTTTAAATTTGTACTTATAAAGGGAGATCGGGATAAAAAAGGTGTGTAAATTCCTCTGACAACGTAGACTTGCAACATGAATGGATTTTCGAAATGTGTACTTTTAAGGGACGAGCGGGACAAAAAAGGGATAATAATGGTACCAACTTTAGTGCTACAGATGGAATCGTAAAATTTAATACGTAAATTCCTCTAACCATGTAGAACGCCATCAAAATGGATTTTTTTTTTGAAATTTGTTCTTATAAGGTCTGAGCGGGATAAAAATGGTACAAACTAAAGTATTATAGCTAGAATCGTTAAATATATCCACCAAGAGAAAATAAGTATATAGTATCCAAAAAAAGAGACGAATAAAACTAATAAGAAACAAGTAAAAACGGCGTTAACTTCGGCCGGGCCGAACTTTATATACCCTTCACCATGGATTGCATTCCACAGAGGTTGTCGGTTTTCGTAGAAGTGCAGTAATATTACAGGAAAATATAATTTTTTTAATATAGCCAAACCAAAACAAATACAAATATTGAAAAATTAATTTTATAAATAAATATAATATTTTAATTATTTCAAACCACGCTTATAGGGTAATGCTACCAATACGTCAATTCAAAAAATAAATATTCTTATATTTATATTTAAAAATATTTTCAAAGCCAAAAATATTTGTAGATAGTGGGTGCTACTGTTGGTTTTATTTTCATTCTATTTGAATTCCAAATTTTGTACAAATTTTGAAAATCCATTATCAGACGTACATAGTGCAAAATAACATAACTCCATGATTATTCAACCAATTTTTGCCGTAAAAGAAAAAGTACGAATTTGGAAAAAAAAAAATGTATTTTGCGTGTTTATGCAGTCAGAGGAATGTATGCACCGAATTCCATGATTCCATTTGGTTGGTACCATTTTTACCCCCTTGACGTTTCTACGCAATTAGAATTTTATCATTCTAGCTGTAGACGTTTATTTGGTACTGTTTTTATCCCTCTGTACCATTGTATCCCTTGAAAGTACTAATTTCGAAAAATTCGTCTATTTTCCGTGTCTACGCAGTCAGATGAATGTATACTCCGAATTTCATGAATCTAGCTTCGGTCATTAGATTGGTACTATTTTTATCCCCTTTTTTCATTTTAACCCCAAAAAGTACGAATTTTGAAAAATCCGTGTATTTTACTTATCTATGCAATCAGAGGAATGTATACACCGAATTTCATTATTCTAGGTACAGCCGTTTGGTTGGTACCATTTTTATCACTCTATTCCTATTTTACCCCTTAAAAGTACGAATTTGGAAAAAATACTTTTATATTATGTATCTACTCAATTAGAGGAATGTACACACAGAATTTCGTTTTTTTAGCTGTTGTCGTTTAATATGTACCATTTTTATCCCTTTTTTTCCCCATTTCTCCCCCTACAAATAAGAATCACTTTATGGTGCACGTTTTTGCTATAAGGGGAATGCGCATATCAAATATCAAGCAAATATAAACAGACATATTCAAAAAAATGCTTAAATACGCTAAAATATTAGGGATTATTATGGGTATTTTTAGTCATTGTGAGGGAAAAATTTTTCCCTTTGGGCCGATTTCTTCCCATTTCAATCCCAACCGATCTACGACTATAACACGCATTTATGAAAAATTTGAACGTTCTAGTTTGCTTTCAACAGACGGACGGACGGACATGGCTAGATCGTCTTAGAATTTTATGACGATCAAAAATATATATACTTTATAGGGTCTCAGGCCGATATTTCAAGGTGTTACAAACGGAATGACAAAGTTAGTATACCCCCATCCTGGAGGTGGAGGGTATAATAACTGGCATTTTCGCGTACGAAGCAGCGGGTACTGCTAGTTGAATATAAATGGAAATAAATTTTGATTTGATTTTAGCTTGACTCAGTGCACACAGCAAATAAGTTTTTAGGTTTCGAAAACAAAAATTGTATTTTTTGTTGCCTAGTTCAAGCAGAAATTCCCATGAAGATCTCATAATTTGACATATTTACTAGTTGTTTTGATTTCTCTAGAATTCAATGCCAACCTTTGATGGGGAACCCCAAAACCGCAAAATGTAAACTACCGAATTAGCAGATAATCCAACACTCCCATCCCTGATCGCATTGTATGCGATGTACGTCGGTGGCGCTGCAGTGGGTCAGCATTAGCAAACGAAAGCCGGCGAAGTGATTTGGGTTTCGTTCTCGCTCTCTCCACTCTTCTCCACCATCCGTCAGTCAGTCACTCACTCACGGCACTTGACAATTGGACACAATGAACTGTGGCGACGTCACACGCCGCCTCGGGCTTTACCAAAAGTCAGCGTTCGTTGCTCGTCGCATTTATGTTGTGGCGCTATATTGATTTTGCTCTTAAACGTACTGTTCTCATAGGGGGGGGGGGGGTAATCATCGCACGTCGTAGTAACGTCCAAGTTCTCCTATGCTACGAGTGTACGCATTCTTATCTTATCGCTGTCAATTCGAAAATCATCGCCAACGTCGTCTTTTCCCCATTTACCACTTGTGGTAGTTAGTTGCTGTTCAATGAGAGGACTTTTCGACGTTTCAGAATTATTATTCAGTTGCGATCGATTTGTGGTGTTGAGCGGTTGTCGAGTCGAATTGAGACGAGACGAGGATTTTGAGGCGATGTTGGGACGACAACACAAAGTGTTTATTTATCATTATATATGGGGATGTGTTGCAGTGGCTCTGTGGCTATTGGCCCCGGGTGCCACATGTCAGGAAGTGTTGGATGATAATATAACAACGACGACGATGATGACGACGCTGGCGCCAGCGGCCGCCTCCAGGCAACGACCTGTCCGTTTGCCAAATACCACATTTCCTCTGGCCTATCATTTGCATATTGCCACGAACATACATGTTGGCAATTTACAGTTCAAGGGCAATGTCACCATCGACATTGACATCCGGGAGACGACCGATGAGATCGTCTTGCACGCCATCAATTTAACCAATTTCGTTATCACTGCCACCGACTTGGATAGCCATGCCATGCTGACGGATCTAACCTACAGCTATGACAGTCGGCGACATTTCCTCCTGATACACGCTCAGGAGTACTATCAAGTATTCGAGGTGGGCAAGAAATATCGCCTGGAAATACTCTACGATGGTGTGATGAATGAACACCAGTGGGGACTCTATTGGCTGGCCTATCGGGACGCGGGAAACCAGGTCATGTAAGTACAACACCCCCCCCCCCCCCAAATACCTGCTTGACATTGCATTCGGATGGCCGGACACTTGAGTCAGGGATTCTTCGATAATACCGAAATGTCATTGCAAAACAAAAACAAGCTCTTGAATAGCGAGAAAAAAGTATGAATAAACTTAATTGTTGAGTGTTGAACATTGGCTGCTGATAAGGAAAGACACAGACGACATCAGCGTTTCGTCACTGGTGGTTTAAATAAAAAAAAAGAATACAAAAAATAAATAGAGGAACATCAAATAGTACGGGCGGGCGGGACTTGACACTACGCTTGCTTGCTTTTATTATCTTTTGCAAATACTCAATTGAAAGTGTTCGAGTATATAACGGACGTTGTTGTACGAGTATACATTTATATATATATATATATAAATATAGAAAATAATCTTTTATCAAAATAATCACAAACAAAAATGATAGTGATAACCAGCTACGAACTACAAATGGGGAGGTAAACAAAAAATACGCGCCTTTTGCTGACGTTCGATAGGAAAGCCCTGTTGAGTTGTTGAATCGACCGATATGCACTACTTTCTCCCAGATAACGTTGGGGGGCTAAAGTGTGTGTGATACATACAGTGGGACTTGGATAAGAGGGCATCTTCTAAAAATTTAACAATTTATTCATAGTTTGCACAAACAATATGATTCATTCCATGTCGAGCGTTATGATTTTTTACCTTTTCTCATAATAAATTTGCATACGTATATTTGGAAAAAAAATTTGATTTTTTTCACGAGTTATGACCAATTTAACTGTGAAAGAAATACATTTTTTCCAGATATGTGTGTTCATTCAATCGGCTGTAACTCCTGAAGTACTTGACCGAAATGTACTATACCTTGTTTTTCCAGTATTTTTAAAATATTAATGTGGAATGGTATTTTTTAAAGTTTATACAATTTTATTTCTTTAATTTTATTTTAGAAATTATCACATTAATTAATTTTTTGAAAAAAAAAAAGTATTCTTTTGTAGTGAATGTGTGAGTTTGAAATTCGAATAATGGCTTATATTTTTTCGATTTTTTGTTTGTTTTTTTTTCATAATTATCCAGAATTTCAGTAAAAAATCTTCAGATTTATAATTTGTAAATAGTTTATTAACGCAAGACATAAAAAACAAAATCCAAGAGAAAGTTAATTATAGTATTTTTTTATTTTTCTGATAGTGCAAACGCACGCTACACAAAAATGTAAAAAATTAAAAATTTTGATCAAAAACATTTTTGTAGATTTGTAATCGTTTTTAATCATTGTGCTAATAAACTAATTAAAAATTATAATTCTGAATATTTTTTACTGAAATTCTGGTTAATTTGAAAAAAAAATCGTAAAAAGTAGAAGCCATTATTTCACCACTTTCAAACTCATAGAGACAAGTAAGGAAGGTTAAAGTCGGGCGTGGCCGACTACATGATACCCTACACTTAGTAAGTATACCCTGTGGATATATATATAATACGTCATTACATTCGAACAGGGTGATATACGATGCAGCTATAAGAAGAGAATATACTACAAATTCTATACTTCCATCTGTATTTGTAAGAAAATTTGAAACAAATCTGAACCGATGTGACCCATGTTTAGCAAAGATTTTCTAGTTGAAATACTAGACGCTTTCCAAATTTTATGGAGTGTTAAATATGTGGTTTCTAGAGCGGAAAGAATCAAATCGGGAGCTATATATATTCGCTATAGTAATTTCTATTTGAAACATTAGCTGATGTGCTGAATTAGAAGAAAATCTTTACAAAAATGCTATTTTTAGAGCGGAAATAATCAATTCAGTAGCGAAATTTGTAATAGAGCTATATATGTATATATATATATATATATATATATATATATATATATATATATATATATATGAACTCATCTGACCCATTTTCACCAGAGCTGTTTGTAGTTGAAATATAAGTTGTTTTGCCAAATTTGCCAAAGTTTGTGCTTTCTGGAGCGAAAAGAGTCAAATCGGAGGAGACATTTGTATGGGAGCTATATATAAATCTAAACCGATCTATCCTATTTCTACCAGAGCTGTTTTTAGTTGAATTATAAGCTGTTTGGCCAATTTTGAAGAAAATCTGTCAAAGTTTGTGGTTTCTAAATCGGAGGAGACATTTGTATGAGAGCTATATATAAATCTGAACCGATCTATCCTTTTTTACCACATCTGTTTTTAGTTGAAATATAAGCTGTCTTGCCAAATTTCAAGAAAATCTGTCAAAGTTTGTGGTTCCTAGAGCGGAAAGAGTCAAATCGTAGGAGACATTTGTATGGGAGCTATATATAAATCTGAACCGATCTATCCTATTTTTACCAGAGCTGTTCCTAGTTGAAATATACAGCGTTTTGCAAATTGGATGAAAATATGTTGAACTAAGTGGTTTCTAGAGCGGAAAATGTAAAATCGGAAGCAAAATTTGTATGGGAGCTACCTAAATCTGAACAGATTTGCTTCAAATTAAATAGCGTTCGTCCTTATCCCATAAAACTTCGTTGTGCAAAGTTTCATTTAGTTCTAATAACAATTGCGACCTGGAATTTGATTACAAGAATAGATAGACAATAGACAGACGGACGGACATCGCTAAACACCTTTTGGGTGTTACAAACAAATGCACATAGACATTATACCCTGTGGTGTAGGGTATAAACACAAAACAGCAATGGTTACGAATTTTTTAATGGTCAATCCAGATATGCGCCTTTAAATAAGATTTCCAATTTGCAAAGAAAGCAGCCACCCTCAAAACATTTCCGGCATTTACTTTCTTGAAAACGGTCTTTGTTAAAGTCCACAAATTTCCAAGTATTAGATTTCCGCAGAATACGCAGTGTGTTCATTTCTTTTCTTACATTGATATACGATTTCTAAAATTCCCAATTTTTTGACAATGTTCAAGTTTTCATTATTATCGAAAATGTTCATAGCACATTGCACTCATCCCATGGCGGAGCAATATTCACCACATTTGTGTTTCTTATCAGATTTGTGTGGCTGTGTCTTTTAAATGTACAGGGAAATTTAATGAATCACCAGAATTTTTGGATAATTGTTGGCGAAAATGAGTCATCAAAATTTGCGAATAATTGGTGGTGAAGATAAAAGAAAGGCAGTCATATTTTAATCATCCAAAGCAATGACCAGGACATAATCCCAGAAAAGCTATTTGAGAGTATGACCTCTTTGTAATTTTATACAATCCCAAGTGGAATAAAATCCTCCCCTAATATATATTTTGAGCAAAACGCAAAAAATATTTATACTTCCAAAGTGACGACCAACTGTACAAGCATAGAATGATTTACACTGTATTACGCATTTGAGCAAAAAAAAATAACTCTTTATTAACGATTTTGTTATCGCAGCTTAGTTATACAGAGTCTTAAAGAAAAGCAGCCCTAAAGTACTGATGAAGAATTAGCCAACATGACTATTCCAAGGTCTGGAAATTATTACTAAACAACGCTTGAAAATGATGAAAAATCTGAGACTAAAGTTTAAATACACCATTCACATTTGGATTAAATATGTGCCAGACTTGTGCGCATTGCTTCCAAACATATCGAATTTGCTGTCATCAGTAAAAAGACAATAAAACTGCACACTTAGAATTTTGATGGAATATTTATTTTCTTTTATACTCCAAATTTGAAATCTCATCCTGGATTAACACGTAGTTCTTTACCATTCCAATGAATAGAGATAGGGTACTGGAAATTTGGAATGGTTAACAAAAGTTGTCTTAGAATAAATGAAGACAGAGGTACCAAAAAGTGAGTGCGGATCTCACCAACAAACTTATGTTTTTCAAAAATATGTCTGAATTTGCCATTTCTTGACAAAATTATTTTGTCTATATTTATATACTCCAATGATTAGAAATTGCAGATAACAATTGTTATATATAGGAAAAAATAGACTATATGTTGTGAAATATGTGTGTAGCGCAAAATACCGATTCTTAACTTTGAAACAATCTTGTTCCTAATATTGTAAAGTTTCATGAAAGGGAACAGCTCGAAGGTTTTATAAAATACTTTTCACTCTTTATTTAGAAGGCTCCGTCGCTTATAACTACAAATGCTCGCTTCTAAAGAGTGATTTTTTTGAGGTTAGGATTTTCATGCATTAGTATTTGACAGATCACGTGGGATTTCAGACATGGTGTCAAAGAGAAAGATGCTCAGTATGCTTTGACATTTCATCATGAATCGTCTTACAAACGAACAACGCTTGCAAATTATTGAATTTTATTATCAAAATGCGTGCTCTGTTAAGAAAGTTCATTGCGCGCTTCCATTTTATGGTCAGATTAATCGACCCACTGAAGCGGCTATTCGGGCTATTGTGACTAAATTTCGCACCAAATTTACATTGTTGGACATTAAACCACCAACACGCTCGATTCGTCGCCGTTCGCACCAATTGGGTCTCTGTTACTCAAAAACGTGGAAATGCCAAAATTGGACTAAGCGGATGGACCACCTAAGACGCAGCCGCGGTCAACATTTAAATGAAATTATCTTCAAAAAGTAAATGTCATGGACCAATCTAACGTTTCAAATAAAGAACCGATGAGATTTTGCAAATTTTATGCGTTTTTTTTTTAAAAAAAAGTTATCAAGCTCTTAAAAAATCACCCTTTATTGTTCGATTTGAATTGATTTTCCAGAGCAACTGCTCTACCCTTTAGCTTACAATATAGAACAAGTAGAGTAAATATCAACATGTGGCATAATGAATATTAACAGGTTGTATGCATGTAAATATCAACAAGTGGTTTGAAATTTGTAAAATTAAAACTAATGTAACTTCGACACGGATCTTCGGAATCAGCTATATTTTGGTATTTTACAATATTTATACACTCCACGAGAGTATTATATCTTTGTGCATTTGTTTGTAACACCCAAAAGGAAGCTAGATAGACCCATTTTATACCGATCGACTTAGAATCACTTTTTGAATCGATTTAGCAATGTCCGTCTGTCTGTCCATCTATTCTTGTAATCACGTTACAGGTCGCAATTGTAGCCAGAACGAAACGAAACTTTGCACAACGAAGTTTTTCGGGATAAGGACGGACGCTATTTAATTTGAAGAAAATCGGTTCAGATTTAGATATAGCCGATTGACTCTTTTCACCCTGGAAACCACATACTTTAACAGATATGGTTCAAATTTGGTATAACATCTTATTTTTCCAATATAAACACCCATGATAAAAATGTGTCAAATCGGCTCAGATTTATATATAGCCCCCATACAAATTTCGCTCCCAATTTGACTTTTTCCGCTCAAGAAACCATATATTTATCAGAGTGTTTTCAAATTTGGCAAAACATCTTATAGGTCTGTTCGGCTCAGATTTATATATAGCTCCCATTCAAATTTCGCTCTCGATTTGACTTTTTCTGCTCTAGATAGCACATTTAACAGATTTTCTTCATAATTGGAAAAATATCTTATGTTTCCACTAGAAACACCTGTGGTGAAAATGGGTTCGATCGGTTCAGATTTATATATAAGCTCCAATACAAATTTGGCTCCCAATATCACCTTTTCAGTTCTAGAAACCATATATTTTATCAGATTGCTTTCAAAATTGGCAAAAGACATTATATTTCATCTAGAAACACCTGTGGTGAAAATAGGTCAGATCGGTTCAGATTTATATATAGCTCCCACTCAAATTTCGCTCCCTATTTGACTTTTAGTGCTCTAGACCATATATTTTTTCAGATTGTTTTCAAATTTGGCAAAACATCTTATATTTAAACTAGGAACACCTCTGGTGAAAATAGGTCAGATCGGTTCAGATTTATATATAGCTCCCACTCAAATTTCGCTCCCTATTTGACTTTTAGTGCTCTAGATACCACATATTTTAACAGATCTTCTTCAAATTTGGCAAAATATCTAATGTTTCCACTAGAAACACCCATGGGTCAGATCGGTTCAGATTTATATATAGCTTTATATTTATATTCGCTCCCAGCTTGACTTCCCCCCATAAACCACGTATTTTCAGAGAACTTCTTCATATTGAGCATAACACGTTATATTTGAACTGGAAGAACCTATTGTGTAAGTGGGTCACGTCATTCCCTGTGTGGATATAGCCCCGATACAAATATTCTTCTCGATTTGACGAATTGGGTCAGGTCATATTAGCCTATGATTAGGAAATATTTCCCGCTTTCAATTTGTTTACGAATTGAATTGCATTCGGATAGAAAGTGGAGTGTATCACATAGTCGTTCCCGCCCGACATTAGCCTTTCCTTAATTGTTTTACAAACACTTTAAGTGTACTAAATATGGCGGATTTTGCCAAGCCTCTTCCTGTACCCCCCACACAAATCACCCATTAAATGCTATATAACTCATTTACCTTTGTCTGAAATCCATTATAACTCCATATTTGAACATGTTTATCCAATTAAAAACAAGTGTGGAAGCTGGGTTCAATTATCACAAACTTCTAGTACCTCTCACAAACGTACGCCGGCGCTCAGCAAAATTGAAGTCCTCCCATACACATGTTCTCTTAGAGTGAGGGTATATATAGGTCGGTTAAGCCGTCTGACGTTTTCTTACTTGTTTTTATTAACATCGGGCAACAAAAATTATCTTTCTTAAAGCAGATCAAAGAAAATATATTTTTATGAAAGTAGTGACCCAACATACCAAACCCGCATACTTCGTTTTTCATTCTATTGATGAGTTTTCTTTTAAAAGGAAAGGAAATAGTGGTTTAGGAACAGTCTCCAAACAACTGCCAAAAAATTTTTATTTTTTGTAAAAAATCTAATCTAATCTAATCACGAAAAATATATAACAAATATAAGAAACTGTTAGCTATTATTAAATAGCTAATATTCTGACTCCGAAATGAATGTCTACATGTAAAATATCTATGGGTAAATGTATAAGTTATGACAGTCTTTGTAGATGGAAAAGAATTTAAAAAAATATATAATTTTTTATTTCTGTCATAAATAGCGCAAAAACCATTTGCAAATCAGATAAAATAATATATAATAAAGAAAACGAAGCTTACTTATAGACATTCTTGTCAACTTAAGCAAAATCTTCGTAAAAAATGGTACATGTATTTTGCATTCCATTACTTCTACAATAAGGATCATAACTTCTATATTTACCCATAGATTTGTTTCAACTATGACCTCTGTTCTTCGCTAAAATCATAGTTATAATTATAGTATTAATTATTATAATTAAATAACAAAAAAAATAATAATAATAGAAAAACTTTTCATCTACGAAGAGTGGCATAACTTCTACATTTATTCATAGATATTTTATATGAAGACATTGTTTCTTTTTTATGATCGTGTAGAAAAAAATCTAATTTTTTTAGAGACTGTTCCTAAATCACTATCTCTCTCGTAATTATCTTTACCTTGTAGCAATTTTGTCCACAATAGTACGAGTTTTGCGCAACTACAAAGTCAGACAAATGTATAAGTAGAATTTCATGATTCTAGCTGTAGCCGTTCGATTTGTACCATTTTATCCCCATTCTCCCCGTTTTCCATAAAAGTACAAATTTCCAAAACTTTCTTGATTTTGCACATCAATACAGTCATAGATATGTACACAGTGAATTTCCTTATTCTAACTGGTACCAATTTTATCCCTTTTTCCACATTTCTCCCTTAAAACTAAAAATTTCGAAAATCACTTTATTTTACGTGTACATACGATTATTATTTCATTTTACTAGATATTGATATTTCGCTGGTACCATTTGTATCTCTTTTTTCCCCCTTTTACCCACTAAAACAAGTAAGGAAAGGCTAAAGTCGGGCGGGGCCGACTCTATGATACACTCCACTTTCAATCCGAATACAATTTAATTCGGTGAAAAAGTGAAAACGGGAAGGATTTTTGTATCCTGTAAATGTATGAGTTTGACAAAAAATGTTAAATCGGAAAGGACATTTGTATGGGGGTGTATTGAAATCTGGAACGAAATAGGTGAAATAGTTTGGCCAAAATCGGTTAACGATTTGGGAGCGACATTTGTATGGGGGCTATATCTAAATCTGAACCGATCTGACCGATTTTCACCATAGCTGTTTCCACTTCAATTATAGGGTACCGTGCCAAATTTGAAGCAAATCGAGTGAAATATGTGGTTTCTAGAGCGGAAAAAGTCAAATCAGGAGCGACATTTGTATGGGGGCTATATCTAAATCTGAACCGATCTCACCGATTTTCACCATAGCTGTTTCCACTTCAATTATAGGGTACTGTGCCAAATTTGAAGCAAATCGAGTGAAATATGTGGTTTCTAGAGCGGAAAAAGTCAAATCGGGAGCGACATTTGTATGGGGGCTATATATAAATCTGAACCGATCTCACCGATTTTCACCATAGCTGTTTCCACTTCAATTATAGGGTACTGTGCCAAATTTGAAGCAAATCGAGTGAAATATGTGGTTTCTAGAGCGGAAAAAGTCAAATCGGGAGCGACATTTGTATGGGGGCTATATATAAATCTGAACCGATCTCACCGATTTTCACCATAGCTGTTTCCACTTCAATTATAGGGTACTGTGCCAAATTTGAAGCAAATCGAGTGAAATATGTAGTTTCTAAAGCGGAAAAAGTCAAATCGGGAGCGACATTTGTATGGGGCTATATATAAATCTGAACCGATCTGACCGATTTTCACCATAGCTTTTTCCACTTCAATTATTGGGTACCGTGCAAAATTTGAAGCAAATCGAGTGAAATATGTGGTTTCTAAAGCGGGAAAAGTCAAATCGGGAGCGACATTTGTATGGGGGCTATATCTAAATCTGAACCGATCTCACCGATTTTCACCATAGCTGTTTCCACTTCAATTATAGGGTACTGTGCCAAATTTGAAGCAAATCGAGTGAAATATGTGGTTTCTAGAGCGGAAAAAGTCAAATCGGGAGCGACATTTGTATGGGGGCTATATATAAATCTGAACCGATCTCACCGATTTTCACCATAGCTGTTTCCACTTCAATTATAGGGTACTGTGCCAAATTTGAAGCAAATCGAGTGAAATATGTGGTTTCTAGAGCGGAAAAAGTCAAATCGGGAGCGACATTTGTATGGGGGCTATATATAAATCTGAACCGATCTCACCGATTTTCACCATAGCTGTTTCCACTTCAATTATAGGGTACTGTGCCAAATTTGAAGCAAATCGAGTGAAATATGTAGTTTCTAAAGCGGAAAAAGTCAAATCGGGAGCGACATTTGTATGGGGCTATATATAAATCTGAACCGATCTGACCGATTTTCACCATAGCTGTTTCCACTTCAATTATAGGGTACCGTGTAAAATTTGAAGCAAATCGAGTGAAATATGTGGTTTCTAAAGCGGGAAAAGTCAAATCGGGAGCGACATTTGTATGGGGGCTATATCTAAATCTGAACCGATCTCACCGATTTTCACCATAGCTGTTTCCACTTCAATTATAGGGTACTGTGCCAAATTTGAAGCAAATCGAGTGAAATATGTGGTTTCTAGAGCGGAAAAAGTCAAATCGGGAGCGACATTTGTATGGGGGCTATATATAAATCTGAACCGATCTGACCGATTTTCACCATAGCTGTTTCCACTTCAATTATAGGGTACCGTACCAAATTTGAAGCAAATCGAGTGAAATATGTAGTTTCTAAAGCGGAAAAAGTCAAATCGGGAGCGACATTTGTATGGGGGCTATATCTAAATCTGAACCGATCTCACCGATTTTCACCATAGCTGTTTCCACTTCAATTATAGGGTACTGTGCCAAATTTGAAGCAAATCGAGTGAAATATGTAGTTTCTAAAGCGGAAAAAGTCAAATCGGGAGCGACATTTGTATGGGGCTATATATAAATCTGAACCGATCTGACCGATTTTCACCATAGCTGTTTCCACTTCAATTATAGGGTACTGTGCAAAATTTGAAGCAAATCGAGTGAAATATGTGGTTTCTAAAGCGGGAAAAGTCAAATCGGGAGCGACATTTGTATGGGGGCTATATCTAAATCTGAACCGATCTCACCGATTTTCACCATAGCTGTTTGCACTTCAATTATAGGGTACTGTGCCAAATTTGAAGCAAATCGAGTGAAATATGTAGTTTCTAAAGCGGAAAAAGTCAAATCGGGAGCGACATTTGTATGGGGGCTATATATAAATCTGAACCGATCTGACCGATTTTCACCATAGCTGTTTCCACTTCAATTGTAGGGTACCGTGCCAAATTTGAAGCAAATCGAGTGAAATATGTAGTTTCTAAAGCGGAAAAAGTCAAATCGGGAGCGACATTTGTATGGGGGCTATATCTAAATCTGAACCGATCTCACCGATTTTCACCATAGCTGTTTCCACTTCAATTATAGGGTACTGTGGCAAATTTGAAGCAAATCGAGTGAAATATGTGGTTTCTAGAGCGGAAAAAGTCAAATCGGGAGCGACATTTGTATGGGGGCTATATCTAATTCTGAACCGATCTGACCGATTTTCACCATAGCTGTTTCCACTTCAATTATAGGGTACTGTGCCAAATTTGAAGCAAATCGAGTGAAATATGTGGTTTCTAGAGCGGAAAAAGTCAAATCGGGAGCGACATTTGTATGGGGGCTATATCTAAATCTGAACCGATTTGCTTCAAATTAAATAGCGTTCGTCCTTGATCCACAAAACTTACTTGTGCCAATTTTTGTTAAGATCGGACTATAATTGCGACCTGTAATTTGATTACAACAATAGATGGACAGACGGACAGACAGACGGACAGACGGACATTGCTAAATCGTCTCAGAAAGTGATTCTAAGACGATCTGTATAATAAACGATGGGTCTAACTCCTTTCCTTTTAGGTGTTACAAACAAATGCACAAAGACATAATACTCTCGTGGAGTGTATAAATATGGAGCACTTTATGGTGCGCTATTGAAGGATTGAACTTACCAAATATGAAATAAATACCCAGCAGAAATGTTTATTCCAGCTGTAGCCATTTGATTGGTACAATTTTTATCCCTTTGTTCTCGTTTTATCCCATAAATGTACGAATTTATTTTACATTTTTACGTAGCCAGTTGAACGAATACACCGAGTTTCATTATTCTAGCTTTAGCTGTTTGGTTAGTACAAATTTTATCCCTCTATTCCCATTTTACACTGTTAAAAGTACAAATAAGGCAAAAATCCTTTTTCATTGGGAGTATGCTCACCCGTTTAGATGCTAGCGTGGATATGGCTATACCGTCATAGTATTTTTTTACGATCAAGAATATATATAATTTATATGGCCTCAGGGCGATATTTCAAGGTTTTACAAACGGAATGACAAACTTAGTATACCCCCATCCTATGGTGGAGGGTATAAAAATTATCCATAAAAAATTGTGTATGCTGATTTTATGAATCAGTATGACTCAATGCACACAAAAATTAGATTTTTAGGCCTTGAACAGAAAATTTTTATTTTTTCCCATATAGTGTAAAAGGTCATCTTCGATATACATATCTATCTACCATGAGAAGTCATCCGCATTACAGTGACTTTTTGGAATAGAAACGAAATAATATTAGAAGTTGCATAGATTTTCTCCTTATTTTTAATTATGATTTGCCTCCATTTGCAGTTATCAGGCAGCCACACAGTTCGAGCCGACAACGGCACGTCTGGCAGTTCCCTGCTACGATGAACCCTCGTTCAAGGCAAATTTTACAATACGAATTACACACGGAAAAATCTACAATGCCATTTCCAATATGCCCGTAAGGGAAATCATTAACCACAAGTAAGTATTTAAAAGAAATCGTGAATCGTAATTTCTGGACATCCTTATCCTCTGCAGCGATAGTGACTTATCCACCACCATATTTTACACGACTCCACCAATATCAACGTATCTGGTGGCCTTCGTTATATCGAATTTCGATCACATCTCGGAGAAGAATGGCCACATAACACAGCGTGTGTTCACCCCAACAACGGCCTTGGACAAGGGTGAGCATCAACTGGAGTTTGCCGTACGCACTGTGGCCGCCATTGAGGAGTATCTGGGTGTGCCCTATGCTCTGGACAAATTGGATCATGTGGCCCTGAACAAGAACTATGGCGCGGCCATGGAGAACTGGGGTCTCATCACCTATCGCGAGGATTGCTTGCTGTATGCGGACGATGATTTGCGCCGGAGGTTCAAGGACACCATAACGATAGTGCACGAGATTGTCCATCAGTGGTTTGGCAATTTGGTGTCGCCCGAATGGTGGTCGTACGCCTGGCTAAACGAAGGTTTTGCCACCTACTTTTCTCACGTCATCATGGATTTGGTAAGCGGTCTAGAGAAAATTGGTTAATAAAATGGGGTAAATTACTTATTTGGGCTTTCAGTTGCACCCCGAATTCAAACCCTTGGAGTATTTTGTAATGGATTCCGCCTACTTGGCCTACAGCTATCATAACTTCCTGTTTCACCCCATGACACACTACGTGGAGGAGGACCGGGACATTGTCAAGATATTCGATCCCATCAACTATCAGAAGGGTATACACACTTGATTTGCTTGGCCTTGCCTTCATTGTCTAACCGTTTTTTTATCGTTCCAGCTGCTTGTGTCATAAAGATGTTCCATCATGCCTTCGGCCAGAGGACCTTCATGCGTGGCCTCCAGTTGTACATGAGCAAATAGTAAGTTCGCTTCAAACGCATTTTCTCCTTGAGATGATGGTCAACAAAACCATTAATTTGAAAAAGCTTTTACCTTTGTCAAGTCAGTATTCGGCGGTGAATGAAATGGACCTGTTTCTGTGCCTGCAGCAGGCTCTGCAGGAGGAGAATGAAGAGTCCAGTCGGAAGAAATGGATTGAATATGTGCCCGACATCATGTTGTCCTGGACACACAGCAGGCAGGTGCCCATTGTTAAGGTCGTACGTAACTATGATGATAATACGGTCACCATACGCCAGGAGTTGCGGCCGCCATTCCCGGAACACCTGTGGATACCGCTGAATTTCGCTTCTACCTCCGACCACAACTTCAGCCGTACCACGGCCGATTACATCATGCAGCCGCTGCAGGAGACCGTTCTAAATGTCACTGACATGGGCATAGGTCTGCAACCGGACGATTGGTTGATTGTCAACAAGGGTCATACCAGTTTCTATCACGTCCTCTACGATGACGAGAACCTGCGGCGCATAGCTCGCGCCCTCCAGCACAATCATCTCGATATCAATGCCTTCAACAGAGCCGATATATTCTACTGCCTGCAGCCTCTGCTGGACCACGGTGAAATGGAATCGATCGAAGTGATCTTTGAGTTGCTGAAATATTTGAGCCACGAAGAAGACTTGCTCGTGTGGAACTTCGTGCTGGCCACCGTCGAGATATTCGAACGCAATCTGGATGGCACGGCCTCCCATGAACACTACAAACAGTTCATCAGGCGTTTGGTGGGGGGCATTTATCACAAGTATTTCCCCTCGGTGGATGAGGCTCGCCAGGTGATCGTTGAGAAGACTGGCTCCGACCAGATTTCCCTCAAGAGTCTCTTGAAAATGGCCTGCATGGTCGATATCGCCGGCTGCCTCAGCTCTGCCCGCCATCTCTCCTTCGACTTTATATTTCATCGTAAGGAGTTTGTGACGTCCAAGGAGGACTACTATCTCGAAATAGAGTATACCCTCTGCTTTGGGCTGAGATATTTAACCGACGACGAGTTCAATGACATTATTGGCGTACTTACTTCGACCAATCATGACACCATGTTCTATGATGACGTGATTATTGCTCTGCGCTGTACCCAGAATCCCGTCCACATACGTCTGTATCTGGACATGGTCATTGGCCCCAATTCCACTCAATATGTGGCCAATGAAAATGATGCTGTTGTGCACATTAAACGATTGACTCGCTCCAATGTGAAGTCACGAGCGGTACTCATGCAATATATTGCCAAAAACTATAAAACTCTGGTGCGTTATCCCTATTTCGTAGATGTCTTCAATACGGTGGCGGAATATGTGCCGACGCAACATTTAGCCCAGGTATGTAGACAAGTATGATTTGAAAAATACCCCAGGGCACAGATAGATTTTTTTAAAGGCTCGTGCACACCACAGACTTTTTGTTGTTGACTGGGAAATTTTTTTGAGAACAAAAAAAATCATAACATTTGAACAGGACATTAAATCAGAAAAGCCATACGATGGCCGATGGAATATACGAATAAATAGAAACAAGTAAAAACGGCGTTAAGTTCGGCCGGGCCGAACTTTATATACCCTCCACCATGGATTGCATTCCACAGAGGTTGTCGGTTTTCGTAAAAGTGCAGTAATATTACAGGAAAATATAATTTTCTTAATATAGCCAAACCAAAACACAAACATACAAATTTTGCAAAAATAATTTTTGTAAATAAATATAATATTTTAATTATTTCAAACCATTATTTATTTCAAATCAAAAAATAAATATTCTTATATTTATATTTTCAAAAAGCTTAAATATCATAAATATCGGTAGATAGTGGGTGCTACAGTTGGTTGTATTTTCATTCTATTTTAATTCCAAAAGTACAAATTTTGAAAGTCCATTATCAGACGTACACAGTGCAAAATAACCTAACTTCAAAATTCAACAAGTTTGTGCTGTAAAAGAAAAATTAAGAATTTGGAAAAAAAACTTTTTTATTTTGCGTGTCTATGCAGTCAGAGGAATGTATACACCGAATTCCATGATTCCAGCTGCGGCCATTTGGTTGGTACCATTTTTACCCCCTTGACGTTTCTACGCAATTAGAATTTAGCTGTAGTCGATTAGTTGGTACTATTTGTATCCCTCTGTACCATTGTATCCCTTGAAAGTACGAATTTCGAAAAATTCGTTTATATTCCGTGTCTACACAGTCAGAGGAGTGTAGCTGCGGTCATTTGCTTGGTACTATTTGTACCCACTTTTTCCATTTTAACCCCAAAAAGTACGAATTTCGAAAAATTCGCAGCTAGAGTCATGAAATTCGGAGTATTTTATCCCCTTTTTTCATTTTAACCCCAAAAAGTACGAATTTCGAAAAATCTGTTTATTTTAAGTGTCTACGCATTCAGAGGAATGTATACACCGAATTTCATTATTCCAGGTGTAGCCGTTTGGTTGGTACCATTTTTATCCCCCCGTACCCATTGTATCCCTTGAAAGTACGAATTTGGAAAAAATCTTTTTATTTTTCATGTCTACGTAGTCAAAGGAATGTATACTCCGAATTTCAAGACTCTAGCTGCGGTCATTTGGTTGGTACTATTTTTATCCCCTTTTTCCATTTTGACCCCAAAAAGTACGAATTTCGAAAAATCAGTTTATTTTTCGTGTCTCCGCAGTCTGAGGAATGTATACTCCGAATTTCATGACTCTAGCTGCAGTCATTTGATTGGTACTATTTTTATCCCTTTTTTCATTTTAACCCCAAAAAGTACAAATTTTTAAAAATTCGTGAATTTTACTTGTCTATGCAATCAGAGGAATGTATACACCGAATTTCATTATTCTGGGTACAGCCGTTTGATTGGTACCATTTTTATCCCTCTATTCCCATTTTACCCCTTAAAAGTACGAATTTGGAAAAAATACTTTTATATTATGTATCTACTCAATTAGAAGAATGTACACACCGAATTTCGTGTTTCTAGCTGTTGTCGTTTAATATGTACCATTATCCCTTTTTTGCCCCATTTCACCCCCTACAAATAAGAATCACTTTGTCGTGCACGTTGTATTTATAAACGGATTTTAAAGTGTGATACATCGATGTTTTTGTCTCGACGAGGCCGATTTTTTGTCTTTGAAGTCATTGAGCTCAAGCACCCCCTTCTGGTACTTACCCATCATTTCTCAGTTGCTACTACCCTAATGTACCACTCTAATAATCGAAAATTAAAGCTCGCATAAAATCATGAATCATGTTTGAGCTCAATGACTTCAAAGACAAAAAAATCGGACAAAAACATCGATGTATCACACTTTAAAATCCGTTTATAAATGCAGAAGTTATATAGAAAAATGTAAAAGCGCGACCCCTACGTTCGGCATAAAAAAATAAAAAAAATTTTTTTGAAACTACCTTTCAATAATACTTCATATTCGAAGGTGTACGGCGAACTTTTTTTTTTACTTGTAACCTGGTACGCTCTAATGCACATACCAAATATCAAGCAAATATAAACAGACCTATTCAAAAAACATGCTTAAATACGCTAAAATATTAGAGATTATTATGGGTATTTTTAGTCCTTGTGAGGGAAAAATGTTTCCCTTTGGGCCGATTTCTACGACTATAATACGCATTTATGGAAAATTTGAATGTTCTAGCTCCTTTCGTTTAGATGCTAGCGTGCTTTCAACAGGCGGAAGGACATGGCTAGATCCCACCTCCCATTTAAAGTCAATATATAAACACCAAAATTATCACCCTGTACAGGGTGACCAAAAACAAAATTTTATGAAAATTTAAAAGAATGAAGATTTGTTTACTTTGACGAAATGTGTTTTTCTGAACATTATTAAGAAAGCAAAATATGGCATACGAATATTATACTTGTCACTGCAATTTAAATAATTATTTCAAAATATAAAATAGAATGTCTACATATATACAAAAAGGTGAATGATGTTGTATACCATTTTAAAGATACATTCAATACCTTTTAAATAAAATATTGATGGGTCTCATACACAAAACTAGTTCAGAGATATAATCATATATGTGTCTATGGCTAATCAAAAACTGTGCTCAAATAAAATGACAATTTTTGGAGATTGCCGAAAAATGTTGACGAGATAATAATTCCACCATAAACTACAACCTCAGACGGACACTTTCACATTTACACATTGAGTCAAGTTGAGTCCTACATATAACTTTTAGTCCATGACATTTATAGATTATGTTCTCTACAAATCACAAAATAGCAATACCTATGAATACTGACAAGACCACAATAATCATAAAATGTTAAATATAATTTTTCAAGTCGCTTTATTATTTTCGTTTTAAGTATTGATTTTAATTAATTTGTTAAACTGCTTTATATCAAAACAAGTAAGAAAAGGCTAAAGTCGGGCGGGGCCGACTATATAATACCCTACACCACTCCCTGTGTATGTACCTCGCTTTGATTACTAAACCCATTTATTTCATGGGAGCAATTTTATGTAGTTCATATAAATTATACTTTAAATTCATCTTTAGTCATATTTAATGAATATGGTTAATAATATGGTAATTGATGCAATTATCCGACAGACAAATACAAATTATACAGTAGTAATAGGATGAATAGGACCGACATTTCAAAAGGGGGCCTATAACTACATTTTGGACCTGGTCCAAAACATGGGCCTATATATTTCTCATTCACGGTAGGTATTCCTGGTTGAAAAATACCATGATCAGCTAAATTTGATGATTGGTGAAATATAATATGTAAAGTTTGGTCAAAATCGGTTAAACATTCTGGAGCAACATTTGTATGAGGGCGATATCTAAATCTGAACCGATATTACCCACTTTCACCATAGGTTGGATTATAATATGTTGTGCCAATTTTCAATCGGGTACAATATGTCGTTTCTAGAGCGGAAAATGTCAAATCGGGAGCGACATGGGGGCTATATCTAAATCTGAACCGATCTTACCCAAGTTTTGCATAGGTGTTTCTAGTTGGATTATAAGATGTTGTGCAAATTTTAAAGGAAATACGTTACAATATGTGGTTTCTAAAGCGGAAAAAGTGAATCTGAACCGATTTCCTCCAAATTCAATACCGATGGTCCTTGGCCAGAAAAAATAACTTCTGCCAAGTTTCATGACAATCGGACAACAATTGCGACCTGTAGAGTGCGAACAAGCTTAGATGGTCAGCAGACGGACGGACGGACAGACAGACATCGTTAAATCGACTCAGCTGGTGATTCTAAGCCGATCGGTATACTTAAAGGTGGGTCTAGCTCGATTATTTCTTGGTGTTACAAACATTTGGCGCGAAACTAACTTATAATACCCTAGACCACGAAGTGGTGTAGGGTATAATTAATTCCACTTTTTTGAACCGCAAAGTTTAAGTGCCATTCAGGCTTGTGGTGTTGCCACATACTTTTCTCCGGTACATTTTCTTGATTGTTTGGAGTGTTGCCATAAAGAAAATATATGAACATTTAACACTTTCCAATTTTAATTTTTCTGAATTTCTGCAAAAAAAATGGATTTGGGACCATAGTGCAATGAGTTATTCTAAGATAAGAACACAAATTTTTATTTAAAGTACTTCCAAAGATCTATTAATTCAGAAAAAAATCTTGTGCAAAAATGGAACATAAAAAAAACATGATTTTTAGAGGTGTTAGCAGGAACGTTTAGCTCACAGATGGCTTGACCCAGTGACGAAATATTTTGTAGATCATCATTAAACAATGCAATCTTCATTCTGACCCATTCTAATTCACAACAGTTTGAGAAAAGTCGTTTCGAGAAAAACACAAAAGATAAAATATACTTCACTAGCAGTGCCCGCTACTTCACACGCTGGAAATTCAGTTATTTATTATGGATAGAACTATCCATCTCTGTTTTTGGATAATATTTATTGAATTTTCTTTTGGTGGATACAGATAAATCTAATATAGTAATTTTGAAACCTCCCATTAGATAGTACTAATACACACTCCCTTCGTATGTATTAATTTTATCATTTTCTACCCAGTTTCGAAAAAAAATACAACCGCAAATCTCATCTGTCTAGATGCAGATGTTTGCACCTCTTTCCCAAAAAGTACACATTTTTAAAAATCCCCTAAAAGTACTTTATTTGGTACCACGTTTATCCCTTTTCGTTCCTCACCCATAAATGGGCATTTCGAATGCCCATTTTTGTTCCTCGTTTATGTAATTGCAGGGTGTACACTAGGGCGTACCTCAAAAAAAGTTCACCGTACACCTTCGAATATGAAGTATTATTGAAAGGTAGTTTCAAAAAAATTTTTTTTATTTTTTTATGCCGAACGTAGGGGTCGCGCTTTTACATTTTTCTATATAACTTCTGCATTTATAAACGGATTTTAAAGTGTGATACATCGATGTTTTTGTCTCGACGTGTATAATACTTCATATTCGAAGGCGCACTTTTTTTTTACTTGTAACCTGGTACGCTCTAGTGTACACCATGTCTATCCCTTTTTGTTCCGCACACCCCTTAAAAGTACAAATTTCGAAAAATCAAATCACTTATACGTGCTCAGTGGAATTTACATAGCAAATTTCACGATTCTAACTGCTATACTTTAATTGGTACTATTTGTATCCCGTTTTGTCCCGCTCACCCTTTATAAGTGCAAAAATGCATTTACATGGGTGGGAGGAATTTACATACCAAATTTCACGACTATTGCTGCAATACTTGAATTGGTACCATTTTTATACCTTTTTGTCCCGCGCACCCCTTAAAGTACATATTTCGAAAAATTCAATTTTACTGCACTTCTACTTGGTCAGAGGAAATTACATATCAAATTTCACGATTCTAGATGTAACAATTTTGTTGGTACCATTTTTATCCCGCTCACTCCTTAAAAGTACAAATTCCATTTGTGTTGCGCGTTTACGTGGTCAGAGGAATGTACACGCTGAATTTCACGATTCTAACTACCATACTTTAGTTGGTACCATTTTTATCCCTGTTTGTCTCGCTCAACTCTTATAAGTACAAATTGCGAAAAATCCATTTAGATTACGCTTCTATGCTGTCGGAGGAATTTACACACTATAATTCAGCACTATATACTTACTATACTTAAATTGGTACCATTTTTATCCCTTTTTGTCTCGCTCACTCCTTAAAAGTACAAATTTCGAAAAATCCAATTTGGCCGCACTTCTACTTGGTCACAGGAATTCACACATCAAAATTCACGATTCTAGCTGTAACAATTTAGTTGGAACCATTTTTATCCCTTTTTGTCCTGCTCACTCCTTAAAAGTACAAATTTCAAAAAATCCATTTATGTTGCGCGTCTACGTGGTCAGAGGAATGTATGAAAATACCCCTTAATATTTAGAGTATTTAGGCATTGTGTCTAATTCCCATCTCAAATATATAACGTGGACGCGAACCATAAAAGTTTTTTTTACAAAATTCACACCATTAAGGGGTAAAATTGGCCAAAAGGGATAAAAATGGTACCAATCCAACCGCAAAAGCTAGAAATATGAAATTCGGTGTGTACATACCTCTAATTGCTTAGACTTGTAAAAGAAATGGATATTTCGAAAATTGTACTTTTATTAAATAAAATGAGCAAAAAGGGATAAAAATGGTACCATCCAAACGGATGAAGTTGAAATCATGAAATTTGCTTTTTACATTACTCTGACTGTGTAAAAATTTATAAAAAAACGCCCATACTGGGATAAAGGGAATATTTGAATTGTTTTTCTATCCAATAAATTAAGACTTTTTGGTTGGAACAGAATAGCAAACCTATAATTCCGAAAGAGTATGTTGAGCATTGGCGTAGGAAGAAGTTTCTTCTGGGGGTGGCTATAGCACCCCCACCACAATTTGTTTGTTAAAAAGTCAAAAAAATATTTATAGCCGCACGGATAATAAGACTGTTCTTTTAAGACTGGATACTTTACCTGCGATAACAAAAATCTAAACAAAATGTTAAAATTTCACTCAAAATAAAAAAAAAATATTTTTTAAAATTTCCGCCAGCAGCAATATCAATGTGTGTATGAAAACAAATATTGAAAAACTAATTATATTTTAAAAATTTCGGGCTTAACCTGGATAATTATCCAATAAGTCAAATTTATGGTTATCGAGGCTAAGTCCAAAAAAGTCAAAACAAAATATTTTTTTGAAAATTTGTTTGGATACAAATATTTATATTGTAGTTGGCGACAGTGTAAAAACATATTTTTTTTTATTTTGAGCTACAAGAAGTGTAATAATTACAGTTAAAGAAATCACTACCATTAACGAATGTTCCTACAACGATTTGAAACATTAGGGGTGTTTGCACATGAATATGTTTTGACAATTAAATTTTTAATAAAATTTTGGTAAATAAACAACAATGCAATAATAACTTGGTGACAACAACTTTAATTAAATCCAAATATATACGTTGAAATAAAAACTCATATTTTTTTCTTTTTGTGTTGACAATCATTTTTACTTTTTCCAAAACTGAAAAAATTAATTACTTAAAAATAAGATTATTGTGTGGCGCAGACAAATAGTACAAATTTTAATATACTAATTTAAAATTCTGGTGGGGGGGGGGGTAAAATTTGTTGGGGTGGGCTTAGCGCCTCCCAGGACCACCCCTCCTACGCCAATGATGTTGAGTTTTTGTAGGACAACCTTATAGTCCAGCTGGTCGGAGTTTCTTTTTACAGTGGGTCAAAGTTTTCATTTTTGATCGAAAAAAGTGTTGTAAGTTAATGTCTGAGAAAATTGAGAACATTTTTGTGGAAGATCTCAACGATCTAGCTTCTCTCTTTATAGGTCCATTTGAAAAACTGCATTTCAAAAAGAACATTTAAGGATTAAAATGTTCTACGAAAAAAATTTGCCGACATATTTCAGTGGGGGTCACCAAAGACACCAAAGTTGTAAATTAAGCTCTTCAAACTTAAAAGGGATAACAAAAGATCGGACTGAGTTTACATGTAGTCAGTCGGAAAAAAGCTGCAATTGTTGTAAAAATTCAAAATTTACCGTTGCAATTGTATTTATTTCCCCTTTTTTCTATGTGGGTTTCATAAACAATTCAACCACAAATATTCCCTATTTACTCGGCAATCATATGCCAAAAAAAATTGCATTCTCTATATGATAAAAGTTACCCCGGTTTTTCTATAGGCACTTTTCACAAATTGTTGACTTGAAATCCTTTGTAGATTTGGTTTGAGCGCCATATGTTATGCAAATCCTGCCGGCTCCCGCCAATTGTTGTTATGTGACTGACAAGGTATGAGAATTCATTAGCTCTTTCGATTTGCTCCTCTGCTTTATTGAAAGTTTGCTGTTCTTGACTGTTGCTCATATATTTCGTTTTGCCTCCATTGATCTTTATGATCGATTCTTGACTGCAGGTCGTTTTTTGCTTGGGATCAACATTATATCGTCGGCTTATTTCAGGTCGTTAAGGTGTTTCATTCTTATAGGATCGAGGGGTATCGTCAATGGCTATATTATTTGATTGCACTTGAAGTATTATTGTCGCACATAGACTCTTTTCATAACATCACAGCTCCGTTTTCGGCAGGTTAGTAAGGGAGTGATGCCGTGTCTATCGATTAGTAACCTGCAGAAGTTGTCTAGTTTAGTTATTTCCCTTGTAAATTTTTCTTTTCGTCCTGCAGATGTAAATTGATTTTAGTTTTTTGTAAAGAAAACAAAATTTATAAAATCCAGAATCATTTTAGCAACAGATCTCCCCGGTAGATTCTCTCTAAAATAGCCCTTTTCCAATACAAAAATCAGCCTATAGCAAATGGTAATGTGGAAGGTTATAGGTAGATCTTAAAACTCTTCAGATTTTCTGCTGTTATATACAGCGCATATGTAAATTTGCATAAATGATATAGAATAAAACGGGTAACGCAATACAGAAGCGCCACTGATGAGTTATCCCAACACAGGATAACTTGGTCGGATATGGCCAAAGAGTGTAGTTCTCCGCCTTTCAATTGCCAAACTAAATTTTCATTCGTAAGAAGAAGAACTTGTGGCGCTTCTGTATGGACTGCTAATGATTTGTGTAACTTAGCGATATAAATAATTTGATAATCAAGCTTATTAAGAGATCGCGTCAGATTTATTATGATACAAAACCAATCTCGCAAAAAATATAATTTTTTCTTGTAAATAAAATATTTCTTAATTTCAATTGAATTCATTTCATTTTTTACTTTCAGTTTCGCGTTCTGCATCAGAATGTTTTGCTTGAGCTAAAATCATCAGAGATCAACTACGGTACTGAAATCGTACAACTGGACTCGAAACATCTGGGGAAGCAAATAAAAAATACTGAAACATTTTTGAACAAATTTGGACCGGATATCCACGAATGGTTGTTGCGCAACGACAGACCGACGTATGCAGCCTCAACTGCTGCGGCGCGCAATAGCGGTGGACCCAATCGTTTCGGACCGATGCTTCGCTTAGCTGGAAATCTCTATAGAAAGTTATTTAGTCATGTGATTTAAGTTTCAAGTTTCCTACTTTTTTGCATTGCCAGTAATATACAAGTGTGTAAAATAATAAAAACATAATAGTTTTTAAAAATGTGAAAATTTATATTACATTAGGGTGCAGACGTACAACATTAATGTGGTGATTACTTCAAATATGTTAAAAAGGGATTCTGCTTCTGTAATTTTTAAAGAAAATTACAGACATGCAGAAAGTTAAAATTTAAAGTTAGTTTCATTTCTTTCCGTTTGTTTTATTTTGATCTGTAATCAATATTTGAATTGATGTGGGAAATTGTCCTGGCTCAATACCAATTTTCAACGAATGAGAACCACAACTCAATTTCCGAATATCAGGCAAAAACCTTACCAAGTAACAAAGCACACATATGCAACTCAATGAGATGTTTGTAAGGTGACAATGTGTGCTTTGTTACTTGATGCGGTTTTTTGATTGATATTTCCAAAAAATTTATTTTATTCGAATAATTTCGACCATTGCACTGTGGGGCAGATAAGCAGTTTTAGAGAAAAAAAAAACTGGAGATAGCTACACCTTCGAAATTTCGTACATGTAGTTATGGTGGTTACCAAAGTCGTCTATAAAAGTTTTGAGTTGTCACGCCCACTTACAGTGGGATGGTATCGACTTTTTGAGACTTTATCTTAGGAAACAGATAGACCATTCAAATTTCGTACATACAATTATGCTGCTTACAAAAAATGTTTAGGAAAAATAGGTTTCTCAATCTAGTGTCACGTACATTTACAGTGGGATGATAGTTGGTTTTTTGAGCCAAAATACCTCAGGAAACAGATAGACATTTAATGTGTTGTGTAAGTTAAGTACTTGCTGTTTAGAACTGTTTAGAAAAAAATTGTCAACCACTGCCATGCCCATTTAGTTGGTAGTTAGTTTAAGATAGGCCTTTAAATTCTGTACATGTACTTATGGTGCTTACTGAAGTTGTCTAGCAAAATTATAAGTTGATCAATCTACTGCCACACCCACTTACAAGTAGATTATTGAAATGTTTTGCTGTTATCTTGATGATTGCTAATTCTTAAAAATTTGTGCAGCCATTATTACTTTTTGAAAATGCGTTAGTTCAAAATTGACTTTTTGCCTCAATAATTGGTATTTGGTTCCATCGTGGCACATGTAGGAGTATCATAACATATATTCATAATATAATATTATTTAATATATATTACGTTAAATTTGGTTTAATATAAATTTATAGTACACTGGATAATTTATTTTGACTGTATAAACTATACCTGATAGATTTAATATGTGTTTATTACAACGAGATATAGGCGCCAGGAGTGGTGTAGGGCATTATATAGTCAGCCACGCCCAAATTTAGCATTTTCTTAATTATTAATTAATACATTAATGTATAAATACTTCTGTGAAATTTCGCGGAGATCAATTTCGGTCATTTTCTAACCAAAATTTTACAATATCTGTATTTTTAACTTTAATACCACTTTAAATCAGAAATTTCCATAATTTGTGGCAGTTTGCTGCATAAATGCCACTCTACCGGGGCATATTATTTCATTTCATTTATAATATTATACTAATAACAATAATAAATTTAATTAATTATATTAGTTAACAATTTTTTAAAAATAAGATTAGAAATAGTAAAATCTACAAATTCACAACTAGTATTATAAAGTTTCATAGATCTAATTAAGGATTCATTAGAAGCATAATTAGTAAAATGTCTATTGATATGAAAAGGGTAGTAATGTCTCAAAGATCGTGACGGCGCACTAAACTGAATGAGAGAAAGTTACTCTGGACAATCCACATGTAAAACCATGTAAAAACAACAGTGCTAGCTATATCTCTTCTAGAGACCAAAGATTTTAAACAAAGAAGTAAACATCTACTTTCGTACGATGGAATTGGTGCAGAAAGAGTTCAAACCAAACTTCATAAACGTTTTCTGAACTTTCTCAACACGATAACTATGTACTGAAGCATTGGGGCTCCAAATGAAAGAAGAATATTAAAGTGCACCTTTTATCCTTTCTTCTCATATATATGGTTCAGCGGATACGTCCAAGAGTGGCAAGTGTTTTTTTTTGAGCTAGAAGGCTGAAAATTGGAACGTATATATTACTGACCACGAGAAAGATCAATTTGATGCCGAAATTTGGATTTTCGTTTTGTGGGCGGAGTGGGCGTGGCAAAAGTGCTTTTATGAGGTAGTAGGCTGAAAATTCGTACATATAGATTACTGACCACGATCAATTTGATGCCGAAATTTGGATTTTCGTTTCGTGGGCATTGGGGCGTGGCAAAAGTGTTTTTGAGAGGTAGTAGGCTAAAAATTGGTACATATATATTACTGACCCCGATAAAGATCAATTTGATGCCGAAATTTGGATTTTCGTTTTGTGGGCGGAGTGGGCATGGCAAAAGTGTTTTCGAGAGCTAGAAGACTTAAAATTGATACATGTATATTACTGACCAAGAGAAAGATAAATATGATGCCGGATTTTGAATTTTCGTTTCGTGGGCGGTGGGGACGTGGCAAAAGTATTTTTTAGCTAGGCTGAAAAATGGAACGTATATATTCCTGACCACGATAATATCAATATGATAAGATCAATATGAAACCTGATTTTAATTTTACCATTTGTTTTTTTTTTCCTGGCGAAGCGGGCGGGGTTCAGCTAGTCAAAAATAAAACAAGAGAAAAAGTAGTAACTTTGGGAGTATGGTTTAAAAAACGAGTTCCAAATTTGTATATTTTGCCATATTAAAGTGTTGGCAACTGCCATTATTACTTTCTTAAAATACGTTACTTTTTGGACTTCTTGCCTCTCAAATTGGTATTTCGCCCCATCGTGCAGAGTAGCGACTCTATATGTAATTCTGAAAGGGCATGTTGAGTAGACCATTTTTGTAGAATAAACTTATTTTCCAGCTGGTCTGAGTTTCTTTTTACAGTGGGTCAAAGTTCTCATTTTGTGGTTGAAGGGAAAATTATACTAAGCGAAAAAAATGTAGTTAGTTAATGTCTGAGAGAAATCTTATTGCCAGTATAATATTGTGGAATTTTATGAGGGCCATTTGTGTGGAAGATCTTAGCCCTCTGACACCTCTCTTTATGGGTCAATTTGTCCCTTTTTTCGAGAAAATCAAAAACAGTCCTTTCAAAAAGGACATTTAAGGATTAAAATGTTCTACGAAAAATCTTGTCAATAAAGCTCTACACGATTAAATAGCAACATTACACGCTAACTAATACAAGAAAATGACTAGGGTTAAAATGGGTCCATGTTTGGATGATCGATCTTTTTCGTTAAGAAAGTTCATCGCAGCTGTATCGGCCAGTGTTATTGATGACCATCAATTATCGATTCGTCGCCGTTCGCAGCAATTGGGCCTCTGTTACTCAAAAACGTGGAAATGCCAAAATTGGACTAAGCGGATGGACCATTTGAGGCGCAGTCAAGGTCAACATTTGCATGAAATAATCTTCAAACATTAAATTATATGGACCGTACTATCGATTCAAATAAAGATTTCATACATTTTTCTGAATTTTATGTATTTTTTTTTTTTTTGAAAAACTTTCCTATACCATTTAAAAAATCACCCTTTATATATAATATAGTCTTAATGCTGGTAAACGAAATCCCAAAAGTTCGGGGAAATAGAAACCCTATTCCACCACTTCATAATCCAGCGTTATATCTTTCAGGTACGGTTTTTACATTCGCCTGAATGTATGCTTTAAAAATAACTGTCAAATAACCAACAATCGATGACGTCATGATGTGTGTATGTGTGTGAATACGTATTTGAAATCGTTAATTGATTGACAACAAACGACGAGATAATGCCGACTGTCAATACCGACGATGCTGTAACTCAGGGATATCTGTAGCTGCACATCTCTAAGGTCAAACAGCATAAGAACAGCACTAGTAGGTAGGAACATTGCGGAGGTGTACAGATTGAGTAGTTGTCTGTCCGAAAATCTCTCTTATAAGGATCTCTTTATAAAGGAACTTTTATGAAAACGAATTGCCAGATGACGAGGATTCTTTTAGCCCGAGACCTAAAAATACATAAATTGAGTGTTTTTTTTTCGCTTTTTATTTTTCCATATTCACATACAGAAGTTATTTTAAAATCCGCTCTAACATTCACAGTTTTGGTCCGATTTGTGTTAGTGGTTTTTTAAATTTCCTAACCCACTAACCACCGCAACATTTATTTAATTTTTGATCCTCAAAGGAGCTACAAGGAAACATACTGATCCCATTCTGATATTTTGACAGGTTTTGTAAAAAATTGTGGGTTATTTTCTGAAAATTTTTGCAAAAAAAAAATTAAAATGGTGTTTTGCAAGAATAAAAGAAATTTTAACATTTTTAACATCTTTGTTCCACCAGGACATGGACAATTCACTATGTTATTTTGAAGAGCTTTCCAATCCGACGATGCACACGGACAATAATACTTAATACTTAAAGTAGACAAAATATGAAAGTTTTTTGTACGAAAATCCCTTGCAGCACCCGAGGTATTAAAGGTGAAAGTGGAATTTTCATAAAGAGGTTTAAAAAGTGTAAATATTCATGACAGGCAATCCGAAAGCAATACATCCGGATGATAAATCGGCGATATTGCCAGATTATCACCCGCAAGAAATGGGATGATATCGCCATAATATCACCTGGAAGATAAAAATGTGATATCGCCAGATAACCACCTAAACGACAAAAACGCAATTTTCCATGTTTTTATGTTTTTCATATTTCAAAATTAATAATTACATAAAGTGATGAATAAAGAAATACAATAACCTCATAAATGATAAGTAAACATAAAACAACTAAGAAAAATTAAATAGATGAACATCACTGCTGTTTTCGCCTTATGTTCTTTATTATTTCGGTCTTTCGCATGTTTCTGGTTAATCAAATGGACGTTTTTGCACTTTGGTTTGGAAAAGAACCAAAGCATATGCCTGAAAAGAAAACAAATAAAATGCATGTAATAGAAGCTATATTATTCAAAATTCCGCGTAAATACCTTTAAATGCATTTAAATTTTATAATTTTGAATCGACGGCTTCTCCTTGGTTCCCATCCAAGTATATTTGTTGACCAAGCTATCAGTTAAAAGCTTTTTGAGAGCGTGTCTTATCAAAACTGCATGCCTCTAATTCGTTTTGAAGACATTGCCTCTGTGAAATGAAAACAAGTAGGAAGGCGTTAAGTTCGGCCGGGCCGAATCTTATATACCCTCCACCACGGAGTGCATTCCACAGTATTATCAGCAGATTAAAGGATGTCGACTTTACATAGAAGCACAGTACCATATTACGAAAATTGTGATATTTTTATGCACATTATTATATTTGTTTACTATTTCAAACTATAATGTAATGTAAATACTATTGATGCGCACTGTTTAAAATCGACTACTATATATAAATAAAACGCTGAAATTGTAAAAGTGAACATTAGAGCGTACCAGGTTACAAGTAAAAAAAAAAAAGTTCGCCGTACACCTTCGAATATGAAGTATTATTGAAAGGTAGTTTCAAAAAAATTTTTTTTATTTTTTTATGCCGAACGTAGGGGTCGCGCTTTTACATTTTTCTATATAACTTCTGCATTTATAAACGGATTTTAAAGTGTGATACATCGATGTTTTTGTCCGATTTTTTTGTCTTTGAAGTCATTGAGCTCAAACATGATTCATGATTTTATGCGAGCTTTAATTTTCGATTATTAGAGTGGTACATTAGGGTAGTAGCAACTGAGAAATGATGGGTAAGTACCAGAAGGGGGTGCTTGAGCTCAATGACTTCAAAGAAAAAAAAATCGGCCTCGTCGAGACAAAAACATCGATGTATCACACTTTAAAATCCGTTTATAAATACAAGTTATATAGAAAAATGTAAAAGCGCGACCCCTACGTTCGGCATAAAAAAATAAAAATTTTTTTTTTGAAACTACCTTTCAATAATACTTCATATTCGAAGGTGTACGGCGAACTTTTTTTTTGAGGTACGCCCTAGTGAACATGCCTAAATATTAGGCGATTGTCAGTCGCCATTAGATAGAAGCATTTTCAGATACAGACAAAGTGATAAGAAAAGTATAAATTTTAAAGATATCCCCATTCGCCCCATTCTCCGCCCAAATGTACAAATTTCGAAAAAAAACATTTTTCGAGTCTTCATAGTCAGTATAGTATAGTATGTATAGTAATATACTATATATAGTATGTATGTATAGTCATATACACCGAATTTCATGATTTCAACTTCAGCGGTTTGGTAGGTCCATTTTTATCCCTCTTTTTAATTATATCCCCTAAAAGTACGAATTTCGAAAAATCCCTCTATTTTACGTGTCTATGCAATTAGAGGGATGTACACACCGAATTTCATGATTCTAGCTGTTGTCGTATCATTGGTACCATATTTTATCCATTTTTGTCCCATTTCGACCGCTAAAACTTTTATTTTCTTTGTGTTGCTTCCAAGCTACAAGAGGAATGGCCGCAACAAATTTTAACTGTATGAAAATCAGAAATTTAATTAATAAGCCAAGGCTACTAATATTTGTATACTATGTATATATATAATGGAAATAATACTTCAATTCATAAAGTAAATATAAGGGAGCAATCATAAATACCCTAAATATTAGTGGATAGAGAGTGTATTTTCAGCTACAGTCGTTTGGTTTGTTGTATTTCCATCCTATTTTAATTTCAAAAGTATACATTTTGAAAATACCTTATCTCTCACGTACGCAGTATACGACAACTTCATGATTCTTCAATTTTTTGTCGTAAAAGCAACAAAATAAAGTACGAATTTGAAAAAAAAAATATTTTACGTGGCTATGCAGTCAGAGGAATGTATACACCGAATTCCATGATTCTATCAGCGGTCATTTTGTTGGTACCATTTTTATCCCCTTTTTCTAATTGTGGCCCCTCAAGAGTACGACTATCTAAAATCTCTTTATCTTACGTATCTACACAATTAGAGGGATGTACACACTGAATTTCATCATTCTACCTGTATTCGTTTAGTTGGTACTATTTTTATCCCCTGTAGCCATTGTATCCCTTGAAAGTACGAATTTGGAAAAAACGTTTTATTTTTCGTGTCTACGCAGTCAGAGGAATGTATACTCCGAATTTCATGATTCTAGCTGCTGTCATTTGGTAGGTACTATTTTTATCCCCTTTTTCCATTTTACACCCTAAAAGTACGAATTTCAATAAATTCTTTTATTTTATGTGTCTACGCAATCAGAAGAATATATACACCGAATTTCATTATTCTAGGCGCAGCCGTTAGGTTGGTACTATTTTTATCCCTCTATCCCCATTTAACCCCTTAAAAGTACGAATTTAGAAAAAATACCTTTATATTATGTATCTACTCTATTAGAGGAATGTACACGCCAAATTTCGTGTTTCTATCTGTTGCCGTTTGATAGGTAACATTTTTATCCCTTTTTGTCCCATTTCGCCCCCTACTTAAATACTCTAAATATTAGGGGTATTTTCAGTCCTTGTGAGGGAAAATTTTTTCCCCCTGGTCCGATTTCGTCCACTTTCAATCCCAACCGATCTACAACCATAAGAAACATTTAGGAAGAATTTGAACCTCCTAGCTCATTTCGTTCGGCCGCTATCGTGCTTTCAACAGACAGACAGACAGACGGACATGGCTATATCGTCTTAGAATTTTACCACGACCCAGAATATATATACTTTATGGGGTCTCCGATGAATATTTCAAGGTGTTACAAACGGAATGACAAAGTGAATATACCCCCATCCTGGAGGTGGAAGGTATAAAAAATCGTAATGTCTGATAAAATTTTGTACCCAAAAGATCTGCATCAATAATCAACTTATCAGTTGGCTTTTCATCACTTGCTACTGGTTTCATTTAGAACTTCAACTTGTAACTTCTCTTTTAATTATTGCGTGCCATGCACCAACAAAATATGAAAAGGAACACGGATTTCTAATGAAACATATATTTTCTTTTATTATTTCCGAAACAATCATACGAAAAATGACAACAAAATCAATGTCGCCAACATTTCTTCAAAATGATACAAGGGTGCCCAATAAGCACAAAAATTTTAAAATTCAAGTGCTTGAAATATTGTTTGAATTTAAACTTGAATTTAAACCTATTTTCAAGCGATATTCCAATGTATTGAAAATAGTTACCAAAAATTTATAATTCAAGTGCTTGAAATATTGCTTGAATTTTAACTTGAATTTATACAAATTTTCAAGTCATATTCCAGTTTATTGAAAATATATTTTCATATATTTCGAAGAGCTGGAAGTTTGTGTCAGTAAAGCAATATCGTACGGGCGAATATTATAGATAACGAAGAAAATATAACAAAAAGGTAAATAAATCGTGATTACAAAGTGAAGTGCATAAGTGAAATATCTGTGAAATTTTTTTAGATTCTGCGAGTAAGTATGAACAAAAAATCGAAAGCAGATGCTCGCAAAATATTTGCATTGCTTACTCAGAGTAGGGAGCAAGATACTGAGGAGGCACCTGAAGAATATGGAGAAACATCTATGAACCAGTTTGATGATTTTGAAGATGAATCTGCGCCAATCAACAGAACAGAAGTGCAACAAGGCCATGAACTAAGAAATGAACTCGCAAGTTGGGCTGTGGAATTCAATGTATCAAATGCGGCAACAAGCCAGTTACTGAAGATTTTAAGAAAACACGATGTAAGTGGGCTGCCAATTGATGCTCGTACATTAAAATGTACGCCAAAATCCCCGGTTGTCATAAATATGGGATCTGGAGAGCTTATGTGGTACGGATTAGAAGACGCCCTTACGGACTTCTTGGTCAAGAACAAACCTGCTGATTCAAATCTTGATATAAATATAAATATCGACGGCCTGCCCTTATCTAAAAGTTCAAACAGGCAAGTATGGCACCGCGTGCAGCAGAAGGATGATTTTTCATTTCGAGAGCCATCCAAGGCGAACAGATTCCGACTTCCGAGAAAGAACAGACCCAAATCACCATAAACAGATGGAAAAGCTGGAAATCGAAAATTTGAATATTGATATGGTGAAATCTTTTCCAAACGATTATATGCACGTGGTATGTCTGGGTGTCGTCAAAACTCTTATGATAGGCTGGATCAAAAAGAGAGGTACAAATTTTTGTTTACGTCCCAACCAAATCAACCAATTAGAGTCAAAATTCCTTTTCCTTAAGACACAAATTCCAAGAGAATTTGCTCGTAAGCCGCGCCCTTTTAACGAGTTGGAGAGATACAAAGCTACAGAATACAGACAATTTTTATTATATACGGGCATTTTTGTGTTAAAAGATCTTCTGGAACCCGCTAAATATCAACACTTTCTATTACTTAGCCTCTCTATGCGAATACTTTTGGATAAACAAAATTCTTTAGTTAATAAAGACTGTGCCCAAAGTATGTTGTCGGAATTCGTAAACCAAATAACGCTTCTTTATGACGAATCTTTCCTCACATTTAATCAAGATCAAATCAAGATCGTTTGGCAATTTAAAACACATAAATTTCAAGAATTATTTTATCTCCAATAAACAACCTGACAACCTCTATTCCATTGGCAACAAAATTTATATAGTCAATTCCATTACAAATTACCCGGAATCCTGCAAAATTAAATCATATGAAATACTCAATCTTAATGATTTTTTTGAATTGCCAGTTAAGTCAAGCCGTTTTAACATATATGCAAGCAACGACCTCACTCTGAGTAATGTAATGGAAGAGCACTGCTTAAATAACATCCAAAAGAAAATAGTAATGTTCCAGAACTTTGAGCGAAATTTATACGTATTTATACCACTTATAGATGGATTTCAATGAACAATTCAGAATGGAAGAATCCCAACGAGGCGATCAACCAGCTTCAAAAAAAGGTAACTAATAAAGATGAAAATACCGACGAATGTTAATAATTGACTTTTATCATTGCAGATGTGCAAGCAATAATGGAAAAACTTGATGCAACCCAAAGAGTTATGTTACGATTATTAGAAGAAGTTAAGTTATTGCAAAACACCCGAAGCCAAACACCTAATACCACAAAATCCCACGTATTACCACAAAATCCATTTTCAAACAAAGAGTCTTTTTTAAACTTTGAGAAGAATGTAGAATCGTCGGAGGAACAATTTTTCAATTTGGTAATGATAATTACATATCGCTAATTTGCGAGAATACTCATAAAAAATGTATGCTCTAATGTATTTATGATCAACCGTTTTAGGTTACGGAATTTAAGGAACAAGTCTCTGGAAATTCCCAAAAGTTCATTACAAATTGTTGGAGGAAACTAATGGGCGATGATGTAGCACAATCTTTTTGTTGGCAAGGATCCGTATCTAAAACAGCTTTAAAAGCATTGTCAACAACACTTGCCATAAAACGTAAGGACCTAATCCATGCATTTGTCTTCTCAATACCAATTACCAATGTTTTCATTTACAGTTGCCTATAACGACAAATTTTCTGATCACACGGATGCAGAGTTTGAAAAGTGTACAATCGCATTTTTCCAGCAAGCCAAAAATCGGTTCTATAAAAAAATATCCAGGAATAATTCAAGTACATCTTGAAGATTACACATTTCTTTTCTTCCGTATTTTTATTTCCATTCGTATTATTAATTCACTTGTTTTTTTCATATATTTCCATTCATACATTTAATTGATCTCAATATTGCTGTTATGTAAACATATAATATCATACACATAATTGATCTCAATTTTTCTGTTATGTAAACATAATAGTTATTAAATATGTAATAATAATGTTCACATTATGTATGCCAAGTAAACGTGATATTTTTTCTAATTTTATCGAAAAAAAGGACTTGAATTCGAATGTAGGGATTAAAGTGTAATTCCAGGCTTGAAATCCAGCTCACTGAGCTGTATAGTTTGACTTGAATAACACTGTAACTCGAGGCTTGAATTCCAACTCCCAAGGTTGTTTAGTTCGACTTGAATAACACTAGAATTCCGGGCTTGATTTACACTGTAAAGTCACTTTATTTTCCGACTGGAATTCAAAGGTTAAAATTGCTGGAGATCGCTATTGTTTTCAAGTGGAATTCAAGCATAATTCAACACTTGAAATTGGAAAATAATATTGGAATTCAACTTGAATTCCACTTGAATTCAAGCAAAAATGTTTATTGGGTGATAAGAAAAAAAAATATTTTGATGAATTTCATCATAATGATAAATGGAAGATATTGCCGCAATATCTTCTTGCTGATATATCATCCAAATGTTTGTAGGGAGTGATATGTACGCAGTTAAAAAGGTGAAAAAATTATCTTTATACTCAAACTATATAAAGTTAAAATTATAAGGGTCGAAGTTGAATTTGAACTACTCCTAAACGTCAAGTTTTTTCTGCATTTCGTGTGACATTTCTCAATTTCAGACTAACTCAATTTGAACCATGGAAATATACGCAATCGAGCGACGCGTTAAAGTTATTCAGGATTATTATGAACATGGGCGTTCAAATCAAAATTAATATGGTTCACTTCGTGATTTTTTCGGTCAATTTGATGAGGCACATTTTCACCTCAGTGGATTCGTCAATAAGCAGAATTGCCGCATTTGGGCGAATGATAATCCAAGAGTGATTGTCGAAAAAGCAATGCTCCCACAAAGAGTGACTGTTTGCTGCGATTTAGGGGCTGGGGGCATCATTGGGCCGTATTTCTTTCCAAAATGAGGCCGGTCAGTCTCAGGTTACTGTGAATGGTCTTCGCTATCGTGAGATGATAACGAACTTTTTATGGCCCGAATTGGAAGATATGGATGTGGTTTCAACAGGACGGTGCCACTTGCCACACAGCTAACGAAACAATGGCTCTTTTGCGCGACAAATTCAATGGCCGTGTTATCTCACGTGGTGGCAATGACAACTGGCCGCCAATATCATGTGATTTGACACCGTTGGACTTCTTTCTGTGGGGTTATTTGAAAGAAAAGGTGTACGTAGATAAGCCAGCAACAATTCAAGAGTTAAATGATGATATAATTCGGCACATCAACGGCATAGAACCTCAATTATGCCTCAGCGTCAATTTGGATCAACGGATGGAGGTGTGTCGCCGAAGTCGCGGCGGCTATTTGGCCGATATTTTCTTCCATACACAATTGAACCATACCAATACTATCATAATAAAAAGAAATGACAATAATTTCCTAAATAATTTGTGTTTTTTCAAAAACAACATCGACCCTTAACATTTAACCACTCTAATCGGAGTTCATTTGCTGGTACTATGCCCAAGAGATTTTGCAGACAAATCGAATTGCCAAATGACAAATCTCTCTGCTCTTTATGAACAACAACATTTACATTTTTAAAAAATGTCTAAAATTTAGCCGATTGTCCTATTTTTAAAGTTAATATCTCAAAATAATTATTGTCTAATTTAAATTTTTTTAACTTGATTTGAACTGGGATATTGTCCTGGCTCAAGACCATTTTGCATCTATATTTAATATAATGCAAATTTATTTACAAATGACATGTTAACATTTATTACTTGGCTGCAGGCTACCACGATCATGATTTCGACCATGTCAAAAGTCTTTTCAAGTGGCTTCGCAGCGACTTTTCAACATCAAACACGGTCTCTATAAGGAGATGATTCTCACAAACGAACGAGAAGCACAACTCAGAATTTGCGTTTAAAAAATCGCACCAAGTAATAAAGTACATATGCCATCTTACAAGCATCTCATTGAGTTGCATATGTAAGTATGTGTATAAGCAGGTATAGTTACCCAGCAATACTTCTGCCGTGCCAACGCTCATTAATTTTTTACAAAATTCAAAAATGTCTATTAGATCAAACGTTTGATCCGAACCACTGTGTAGTTATAAAATATATTTTTTTATTTCTCAAGGAATTTTTGGACGTTTCTTTTTAACATGTAGATATTCCACAAAACAGGCGGATTTATACTCCGTTCAATTAGGGTGGAGTTGTACGAATTTCCATACATTAGTCGATTGGTGGGATTGATATATATTCCATAAAATGTGTGAATATTTCAAAAAATAACTAGAAAATGTCACCCTTGTCAGTATCTCATCTCCAAATAATTTAATTAATCAGACAATAAACGAACAGTATTTAGATTTGTGATATCAGTTAAATATTGTTTATGGGTTTCAAAAGAAATCAATTATGTATGTAATACGTATGTATGCTGATAGACCATATCTGCGATAGGCCAAAAGGTTCCTCTTACTTCTTGCTACCTTAAAATTGCTTTTGATTGTCACCAGCACCAACAATATTGTAATTTATTGGCTTGTATAAATTAAAATATACACAGTTATGTGTGCCTACAAGTAATTCCCCATCACTCGGTACAATCGATAAGATGTACTCGTCGTACTCATGGAGTTTAGATGGATAGCTCTTGAGTGTATTGTATTGAATTTCACCATATTGCGACCAACATGTTATCAAGGCGCCAAAGTGTGTGAAATGAGGCATAACTTATTATTAAAAAAAAACTTATTATCAAATATGACCTTTGATAGGACTCACGAAACGAATCGTATTATCTGACCAATCGGGGTGTATAAAGTGAACGAACAAATTTCAACTGAACAAATCTGATTTAACGGTCGTTAAGTTTAATCACTCTAGTTCTAGAACCATTATCTTGATAACTGGTGCATAAGTACAATAATCTTGATCTTACTATTGTTTGTATGCAAATAAATAGAAGGACAAGTAAAAACAAATTGTATTTCTCATTTGTCGTCGAAATATCAAAACATTGGCTGACGTGACCCACTTTCACAATAGATGCACTGCAAGTATTACACTGTGCGGCAGTCCAAAACTACTGGCGACAGGCTATATTTAAGATAGTATACAGATGACTTAATGGTCTTCATGCAGGACGGAATCTGCCATGAGGAAATACAGAACCAATTTCCCAACTATGACTATATGGACAGTACAAATAATACTTAAACAAACCGTCAATTGCTCACCATTGTTATGTTGCATCTCAAGTTTAACCTTAAAAGAAACTCAAAAAATTAAGTAAATTATTTAATATTACATGGTTCCATTCAATTCATTTACTTAACTCACTTTCATACTACACTTTACTAATGAAGTCTTGACTGCCTGATTATTCAAATGCAAGCTGGTCCAACTAGTGCTCTAATATTCAAATATATTTACATAAACATCATACGCTAAGGAGGACAAATAAATAATAACGCTCATACGTCATGGAGACCATAAAAAGAGACACACTCATACGTCATGGAGGTCAAACGAATAAAAACACTCATACGTCACGAAGGTAAAATAAATACCGACACTTTCGGCGGTGTCGAATAACAATGTAAAGAGAAAAGTAAGGTTCATAAAAAAAATTCCGTAAAAACCGTATGACTTCAGGGCTAATGAAAGATTAAAATGTGAAGGCTGCACATAAAATAATGAAATTCGGTGTATACATTCCTCCGTTTGCGTATACACGTAAAATAGAAAGAATTTTCGAAATTCGTACTTTTTGGGGTTCAAATCGAAAAAGGGGATTAGAGTCATGAAATTCGGAGTATACATTCCTCAGACTGCATAGACACGAAAAATAGAAGGTTTTTTCCAAATTCATACTTTCAAGGGATAAATTGGGAACAGGGGATAAAAATAGTACCAACTAAACGAATACAGCTAGAATGATGAAATTCGGTGCTTACATCCCTCTAATTGTGTAGACATGTAAATTAAAGATATTTTAGATAGTCGTACTCTTTAGGGGGTAAAATTGGAAAAAGGGGATAAAAATGGTACCAAACAAAAGGGCGCAGCTAAAATCATGAAACTGCAAAGACACGCAAAATAAGAAGATTATATATATAGTGTAAACGTACTGGTTGCCTTTTTCATGAAGTTAGTTTATCTTGCACTTGAGAGATAATGGATTTTTTGGAGATTGCTGTCTTATATTTACTTTTTGAATTGATTTGAAGTATTATTTCGATATATATATTATACTAGCAAATACCCGCTACTTCGTACGCGGAAATTTTTCAAATGGGTTGGTATTGACAGTATTTTGTCTCGGTATTCAAACTGTTTTTTTTTATATTTTGAAATTGCCTTAGTCTAAGGATATCACTTTCAGGGCAAATCGTTTGTCAACACTCACAACTTTTGATTTTTATTTATTATTATTATTTAATTTCATAAATTACAATTGATAAAAATTGCCTCAGCGCCTCTAGGGCATTATTGAGGCTATCTGGCAACACAAATTCAAGAATAATATTTACAGAATATAATATAAGACATTCCAATTAAAAAAGAAAAAAAAACTCATATCATATAAGAAGCATTTCAATGTTCTGATAAAGATAATCCTTTAAACGGTTTTTAAAAACAGAAACAGTTTGAGAATCTTTCAATATTTGCGGCAAGTTATTGTATTCAACGATACCCATGTGTTCAATTCTTTGCTTGGTGACTTCTAATCTACACCTTGCAATATATAAGTTTGAGTTGTTCCTTGTGTTGAAGTTGTGTTGAATTCTGCTAAAATTAATACTATGGTATCCAATGTTGTTTATCACTTTGAACACATACATTAGCAATTGCATTTTGTGAACTCCATACACGTGTAAATTTTTTTGTGCTATATCTCGGTATAGCGATAAAGTTGGGTGCAATCTCGGGTGATTAAAAACTATTTTTAAAGATTTGTTTTGCAATATTTGTAATGTTTTTAGATCTAGGTTCTTTTTATATCCATATATGAGTGCCAAATAATTAACGTGGCTTTGAACAAGCGTTTGAAAAATTATATATTTGGATTCTAGGTTTAGCTTATTTTTTAGCTTATATAAAATACCAACAACTGGTGCAATTTTTAATCTAAGTTGTTCAATATGTACTTTCCAGCTTAGATTTTTCTGTAAATGAATCCCCAGGTATTTTATACTAGATACTTCAGAGACCTCTCTACCATCCACAAAAATCTGGCATGGAGTTTCGCCTTGATTTGATTGTGGTCTAAACCTTATAAATTTAGTTTTCGTTGCATTTAATATCAATTGATTTAATCTGGCATATTCTGAAATTAAAGCTGCGTCCCGTTCAACAAAAGTTTTAAGAACTAAATTCTGTTTGTATGGATAAAATATGCATAAATCGTCGGCATACATAAACAATTTTCCGGTCAGTTCAAGGTTATTGATATTTTTTATATATATTTTAAAGGAGGTCCCAAGACACTACCTTGTGGAACACCGCATATCACATCTCCCATTGAGCTTTTACTTGAATTTATTTGGACGTACTGTTTTCGGTTCTTTAGATAATTTTCCCGCAATAATAGTTCAGTGTTTTTAACACCATAACAAGACACTTTTTTACACAAAATGGAATGATCAACGAGATCAAATGCCTTAGAAAAATCATAAAAAACCCCTCCAACTCCGGAAAAACCGCGGTCTAACCCATCACATATGTAATTCACTACATTAGTAACCGCCTCTTCAGTCCCACATCCTTTCCTAAAACCATATTGGTTCGCAGACATCAAATTTTCATTTTCCATGTATACTGAGAGCTGAGAATACAAAATCTTGTCAAAAAATTTTTCAACAACAGAAAGCAAAGATATCGGTCTAAATTTGTCTACTGTATTAGTATTAACTTCTTTGGGAATCGGAATGACTTTATGTATCTTCAAGATATCCGGGAATATAGAAGTATTTATTATGCTATTGAATATTTTTGTTAAGTAAGGACTTAGTTCATCTAAACATTCAATAATTGTTAACGGCATAATTCCGTCAAAACCTGTACTACTTGACCTTTCCATACTTGTTATTATGTCACAGACTTCGATATTAGTGACATTGTCAATGTGAAATGAGTTGTGGTGATCGCGCAAGGTTCTAAATAAATTAAAATTGTCAGTAGGATAAATAACAATTTGTTGTTTCAGATTAAACACAGATTTTAAAAAATATTGATTGAACTTTTCAGCCTTCAAGCAATCGTGAACTATATGTTCACCTTCATCATCCACTAGATCAATTTCTGGCTTATTTTTCCTACCAAGTGTTTCGTTCAAAAATTTCCAACATTTTCTGGGTTGATGCTGAAATCTGGACACATTTACCAAATACTGCTTACGCATTGCATCTTTGGAAGCTATTCTGGCAATCTTGCTTATTCTTTTCAGAATTGATTCTATATCATAGTTTACATAGTTTCAACAACTTTTTCTTATACTCTTTAAGAGCTTGTATATTACCATTTATCCATGGTGTCATTTCATACCGCAAGGACTTTCTCTTTTTTGATTCAGTTGTTGAATGTTGAACTGCATTACATATTGAATTTATGAGATAAGAGGTGTCTTCAGAGGGATTTCCCGTCAGATTCGAAAAATTTAAATCATGATGAAGAAAATTTTTCACTCGTTCATAATTGCAGTGGTAACGACTAGTTACAAAAAAATTTTTATTTTCAATATTGTGCTCAACTCGGCAAAATATCATATTGTGATCGGAAATGTTGCATTCAACAGAGTCAATGTGTAAAGTATGTGATAAATTACTGTAAACATGATCAATAGACGTGCCACTCCGCGGACGGGTGACTAGATTGTGGCAATTCGTAAAGCCGAAGCAATTAAGCAGACTCAACAATTCATGCAAAGAAGGATTTAGTAAAGAATTCATATTCGAATCGCGAAGTAAAATGCATGGTTGTTCACCAAATTGATTAAAATAACCATCCAAAAAGCTAAAATACGAAGTGAAATTACATTTTGGTGATCTGTAAAAAGACATTAATTTCAGCTTTTTCCCCTGAAGTCTTATACTCGGTAAAGTCAGAACAATTGCATCCACAAAACTTCTACTCTCACAAACATCAACAGAATGAGATAAGTAGTCACGAACATATACTGTGGTTCCACCATAACCATCAGTTCTACAACAATGAACGGCTTTATATCCAGGTAAATTGTATAGCTGTACTAACGCCTGCTGAAACCAGGTTTCTTGTACGCAAATAACACTGGGTAGGTTGTGAAATTGAGATATTATTGTTTTAAACTGATTAAATTTATTAATCGAAGAAATGCTACTTGTATTGATCGATAATATACTAAAATAATTACTATTCAAATTTTCCAAATAAGATTCAAAAGTGGAAAAAGAATTGAAATATTGATTAGAATTTAAATTCATATAATTAAGATAAAAGTTAATATAAGTATTCAAAATTATATATTAAAATATTTACGATGGCGACAAATACGGATCAGGTTCGACATCACTTTCATCAGAGACTTCAATATTAGCAGCGTTTTTATGAGTACTCCTACGGTTTAAAGCAGTTGTCGATTCCAAAAGAAAATTGTCCACTTGCTCAGCATCATGAATAACTTTTGGCTTAGATAATTCACCTCTTTTTACAAAAACTCTGCCACCAGCTGCGTAAACCCTGCGATAACCAACCGATTTCAATGATCTGGCATGATTCAGTAGCGTATGGGTTTCTTTACTTAAAAAGTCATTAACATAAACTGATTTCGTGGTATCCTTTTCAGCTAATTTTGGTTTAGCCGACATTAATTTTTGTTTAGACTTAATGGAATTAAATTTTACAACCATTGTCTGTTTAGTTGAATTGCCCTTCTTTTTGAGGAAATAAGCATTATCTATTTCATTAGAATTTATTTCAACGCCAACATCTTTCATAACTGACACTAAGACCTCAGCTGGATTCATATCATCAACATTCTCCACACCACTGACCAAACAATCATTTTTAACGCGATTGTCATTTAAAATTTTAACGGACTTTTTTAAAACGTCAACCTCCTTCTTCAAGACTTTATTTTCTTTTTGAACAAAATCAAGTCTTTTTTTATTCTCCGCAATGCCTTTCAACATGTCATCAAACTGTTTGGACATGAAAACCATCGTCTCTTGTATGGAATCCAATTGATCCAATCTGTCTAATTTATTCAGTTTTGTTTTGATCGCACACAATTCATCACGTATGTTGCCTCCGCTTTCTTTACAGAGATGGCATACATACTCTTCGCTCTCATTATCCATCAAATGGTCATATTGACGTTTGTCAAGCGAAGTGCAGAGAGAGTGAAAAGATGTGTCGCATTTATCGCATTGTATTGCATTATCTTCTTCTTTCACTTCTCCTTTACACTGACCACAAAAATTTTGGGATTCTTTATGCTACGACGTTTTGTTGTGGGCATATTTGATATAAATGCGTGGAACAGTATGTTGTTGTATGTACAAATTAAAAAAAAAGAAATTTACACTGTGTCATCCATTTATACGTAGTCAATAGTTTAATTTATAGGCACAAAATGCAATCAATTTTTTACAAAAATCATATAAAGCTGTGATAATTATACCCTCACTACAGAGTAGAAGCATATATATCATTTGGGATAGAAAAAAGTGTAACGCATTGAAGGAGAGATTTAAAGCCATAAGTATGTCCCACGTCCGTCTGGCTCGCTGGTATAAACGAAAACTCTTAACGAATTTATTCGATCTCTGCACATAGTATTTTTTCCCCAGACTTAGTTTGAATTCGGAGATGGAGGAAATTGATTTACATCTTATGTTACCCCTACACGTATAGTCGATATTCTAAAAATAAACGACCCGTACATACATAAAATTAAACCTAAATATTATATTTAACAATATTTTCACATAACATATTTTCATTTGGCGTTTGAAAGCATTTTCAGGGATATACAAGCCGAATTTCATGATTCCAGCTCCATCCGTTTAATTAGTACCATTTTAATCCCTTTGTACCTAATTTCACCCACATAAAGTACGAATTTTGAAAACTATTTTCTTAGCCACATTCGTGTTGTAAAAGTAATGCCCGTTCCGAATTTCATGATTCTAGGCCCATTCGTTTGGTCTGCGCTGTGGTACAATTTGTATCCCATTTAATCCCTTAAATGCACAAATTTCGAAAAATGCCTTCTTGTCAGTGATCTGCGCTGTAAAACGAATATACACACCGAATTTCAATATTGTAGCGTCATCCGTGTTGTTGGTACCTATTACCTATTAAAAGTACGAATTTCAAAATATTCGTTCATTTTCAGTTTCTAACCATTTTTAGGTATGTACACACCGAATTTTATGATTCCAGTTCCATCCGTTTAATTAGTACCATTTGTATCCCTTTTTACCCGATTTCACCCACAAAAAGTACGGATTTTGAATAATATTATCTTGGACGTATTCGTGTTATAAGAGTAATGCCCATACCAAATTTGAAGATTCTAGGCCCAGTCGTTTGGTCAGGGCGGTGGTACAATTTTTATCCCATTTAATCTCGTAAAAGTGCAAATGTTGAACAATTTCTTCTTATCAGTGATCTGCGCTGTAAAACGAATTTACACACCGAATTTCATTATTGTAGCGTCATCCGTGTTGTTGGTACCTTTTTTCCCTTTTTACCCGATTTCACCACCTAAAAGTAAAAATTTGAAAAATGTTTAATTTTACGAAAAAAAAAAATTGAAAAATATTTTCTTGGGCGCGTTCAGCTTAAAGATGAATTTGCGTACCAAATTTCAAGATTCTAGGCCCAACCGTTTGGTCATTTTGTCATTGTACCATTTTTATCCCTTTCAGCCCCATTTTATCCCTTCTGATCCATATCTGATCTCTACGCTTTAGGTGTACACGCCAAATTTCATGATTCTAGCTTCAGTCGTGTTGTTTGTACCTTTTTGCCCCATTTAACCTCCCAATAGTACGAATTTTTTAAAATCCACTTTTTGGAATGCTGTCATGTCGCAAGAGGAATGCCCATACCAAATTTCAAGATTCTAGGCCCAGCCGTTTGGTCATTGTGGTGGTACCACTTTTATCCCTTTTTACCCCGTTTTACCCCTTAAAATTACGAATTTCAAAAAACCCCGTCTTATCACACCTCTACACTGCAAGAGAAATGTACACACCAAATTTCATGATTCTAGCTCTAGCCGTTTGGTCTGGGGAGTGATCAGTCAATCACTCAATCACGCAACTCTTTCATATATATAGATATACGTATTGGTAGCCTTGACGTATAAGCGTGGCTTGAAATGATAAAAATATTATATTTATTTATAAAATTATTTGTTCAACATATGTATTTGTTTGGTTTGGCCTATATTAAAAAAATTATATTTTCTTGTAATATTTATTACTGCACTACGAAAATCGACAACCTCTATGGAATGCAATCCATGGTGGAGGGTATACAAAGTTCGGCCCGGCGAACTTAACACCGTTTTACTTGTTATACCCTACACCACTTCGTGGAATAAGATGTTATAAGTTATTTTACGCCAACTGTTTGTAACACCAAGAAAAAATAAAGCTAGACTCCCCAAATGAGCCCCATTTTACTCTAGTACCGCTCTAGAACATACACCTTACATCGGATCATGATCAAATTTTGCAGATCATGGTATATTTGTACTAGAAATAACTACCGTAAATGAGAACTATATAGGCTTATGATTTTGGCACTGGTCCCAAGTGTTGTCCGTCCGATTGCCGATTTAAAATCTGCATTCATCATCAGATCTTGATCAATTTTTCTAGATCATGGTATATTTACTCGTGGAATACCAGCCGCAAAATTAGATCA
>CANDYM010000239.1:0-37690 GCA_947397865.1 Polietes domitor
GGTAGGAACGTATATGTCACTTGGGACAGAAAAAAGTGTTATGCATTAAAGGAGTTACTTAAGTCTAACATCCCCTTCACTTCCGTCTGTCTGTCTATGTGGCTGGCAGGCTGGCTGGTTGGTGTACGTAATAACTCTCGAAGGGAGTTAGGAATTTATTCAAACTCTGAACATGGTATTATTTTACCCAGACTTAGTTAAAATTTGGAGATGGTTGAAATTGGTATACCCCCACAGATATAGTCCATATTACTAGTAAAATATTCGGAACCAGTTGTATTTTCATATTTGATGAAGTTTTTATAATCACTTTGAGCGTACGAAATATGGAAAATTGTGCTACTCCCCTTTTTGTACCTCCCACACAAATCACCATTACGTAAAATTAAACCTTTTATAACTGCTATACGGATGATCGGAATACTGTGAAATTTTATCCTTGCCATTATTTTCATATATGCTGCACACATCGGATAGTCGAAATCAGTTGCCATTTTAGATCTAAAAATGTTTTAATAATCACTTTAAACCTACAAAATAAGTATGCTTTTGTCACGGCCTTTGTAAAATTAAATCCTTTACATAAAGAGTGATTTTTTTGAGGTTAGGATTTTCATGCATTAGTATTTGACAGATCACGTGGGATTTCAGACATGGTGTCAAAGAGAAAGATGCTCAGTATGCTTTGACATTTCATCATGAATCGTCTTACAAACGAACAACGCTTGCAAATTATTGAATTTTATTATCAAAATGCGTGCTCTGTTAAGAAAGTTCATTGCGCGCTTCCATTTTATGGTCAGTTTAATCGACCCACTGAAGCGGCTATTCGGGCTATTGTGACTAAATTTCGCACCAAATTTATATTGTTGGACATTAAACCACCAACACGCTTACGTAGAGTGCGAACTGAAGAAAATATCGCAGCTGTATCTGCCAGTGTTAATGATGACCACCAATTTTCGATTCGTCGCCGTTCGCACCAATTGGGTCTCTGCTACTCAAAAACGTGGAAATGCCAAAATTGGACTAAGCGGATGGACCACCTAAGACGCAGCCGCGGTCAACATTTAAATGAAATTATCTTCAAAAAGTAAATGTCATGGACCAATCTAACGTTTCAAATAAAGAACCGATGAGATTTTGCAAATTTTATGCGTTTTTTTTTTAAAAAGTTATCAAGCTCTTAAAAAATCACCCTTTATTACTACCGATGCATGGCTTGAAATCTGAACTTATAAATAGAACAAACATTTTTATATATTTTTTAATTTTTTTTCACGACTTTAGTGAAATATTTTGGTAGGTAATATTTTGTACCACTTTTCTAAAACATAATTTATGTTGCGCGTCTGGGAGCTCCGAGAAATGTGCACACCGAATTTTTAACAGCCTTTTCATATTCCATCTGAAGACTATATCCCAATTTCCCCAATTTGATTTGTTCGATTTTTATCACTTTTGATCCGATTCCATATTTAACGTATACACTTTGATACAGTACATTTGCACGTCAGAGTAATTATGTATATACCTTATGTACAGTGAGAGACTACAGTTTAAATACACCCTATAAATTTGTGGTTTAAAGAGAATGAAACAGTTCTAAAAATTTTTGAATATGCTGTTTTGTTACATATGTATGTACATAAAAACAAAAAACATTGACTTCATTCTGAGAATAACGGTAAATTCAACAAAAACAAAATAATGAAGGAGACAAAAGTTTAAATACAGTATTAAAAAATTATGGCATCAACTACATTAGCTAATATAAATATTATATCAATATTTGGTTGGGCTTCCATTAGCTTCAATGACTGCCTGAAGACGACGTGGCATGGAAAGAACCAAATTTTCTGTTTCTGCTGGTGTTATTTCAGACCAACCCTTTTTTAGCGCTTCTTTCAGTGAATCCTTGCTGGTTGGCGCTGCATAATCCATTTTCCTGACCAATAATTCCCAAACATGCTCAATTGGGTTTAAATCCGGCGATTGGGGAGGACTATAAAGTTGACGTGGGGCACAGTACAATAACCATTCCTTTATTGAATGTGCGGTGTGCTTAGGATCATTGTCCTGTTGGAAAATCCAATACCTTCCAAGACCCAAGCATTCCACGGATGGTTGCAAATTTTCTTCCAAAATGCTTTTATACAGGTATTGATCCATAATACCATCGATAAAAGCTAGTCGTCCTACACCTGCTGCTCCAGTCGCTCCCCAAACCATAACGCTTCCGCCACCATGTTTTACCGTTGGTATTAAATTTGTTGTTTGGAACGCTGTGCCGGATTTTCGCCAAACCTTTGCACGACCATCGCTGCCAAAAATATTGAATTTTGACTCATCAGTAAGCAAAACTGTTCTCCAAAAGTCATCGTCCTTATCCTTGTATTTTTTTGCAAATTCCAGACGCAGTTGCATATTTTTTTTCGATATAAGCGGTTTCTTACGTGGAACTCTGCTTCGAAAGCCATTGTCATGTAACACTCTTTGGATGGTTTTAGGGTGAACAAGTTTTCCGGTAGATTCTGCAATACCTGCTGCTTACTTAGGGGCACTTGTTTCTTGTGCACCTCTTTAACAATAAGGCTCACATCCCTTCGAGAATGCTTTTTTGGACGCCCACTTCTAAGTTTGTTTGCAACTGTTTTATATATTTTAAATTTTCTTATGATATTTTGCACACTAGCACATGACAACTTAAGAATTTTTCCTATTTCTTTATAGGATTTTCCTTCTTTAAAATGTGCAATTATTAATTTTTTACACTTTCTTCTATTTACTTTCCTTTACCCACTTTTAACTTCGTTACGATCCTCTCTTGCTCAAAAACTTGTTGAATGTGAATGTAAATGTTGTAAATAAGTCAGCAAAAAAATAACGGTACATCGATTCTCCTAAAATAGCAAAATCATTAGTGCTATTACATGAAAGCAAGCATGTATTTAAACTTTTGTCCCCTTCATTATTTTGTTTTTGTTGAATTTACCGTTATTCTCAGAATGAAATCAATGTTTTTATACCCTCCACCTCCAGGATGGGGGTATACTAACTTTGTCATTCCGTTTGTAACACCTTGAAATATTGACCTGAGGCCCTATAAAGGATATATATTCTTGATCGTCATAAAATTCTAAGACGATCTAGCCATGTCCGTCCGTCCGTCTGTCCGTCTGTTGAAAACACGCTAGCATCTAAACGAAAGGAGCTAGGACGTTCAAATTTTCCATAAATGCGTCTTATAGTCGTAGATCGGTTGGGATTGAAATGGGGCGCAATCGGCCCAAAGGGAAAAATTTTTCCCTCACAAGGACTAAAAATACCCATAATAATCCCTACTATTTTAGCGTATTTAAGCATGTTTTTTGAATATGTCTTTTTATATTTGCTTGATATTTGGTATGCGTATTACCCTTATAGCAAAAAACTGCACCATAAAGTGATTCTTATTTGTAGGGGGTGAAATTGGGCAAAAAAGGGATAAAAATGGTACACATTAAACGACAACAGCTAGAAACACGAAATTCGGTGTGTACATTCCTCTAATTGAGTGATATAAAAGTATTTTTTTCAAATTCGTACTTTTAAGGGGTAAAATGGGAAAAGAGGGATAAAAATGGTACCAACCTAAGGCTGTACCTAGAATAATGAAATTCGGTGTATACATTCCTCTGATTGCATAGACAAGTAAAATACACGGATTTTTTCAAAATTCGTACTTTTTGGGGTTAATATGAAAAAAGGGGATAAAAATAGTACCAATCAAATGACCGCAGCTAGAGTCATGAAATTCGGAGTATACATTCCTCTGACTGTGTACACACGGAAAATAAACTGATTTTTCGAAATTCGTACTTTTTGGGGACAAAATAGAAAAAGGGGATAAAAATAGTACCAACCAAATGACCGCAGCGAGAGTCATGAAATTCGAAGTATACATTCCTTTGACTACGTAGACATGACTGTGTATACACGGAAAATAAACGGATTTTTCGAAATTCGTACTTTTTGGGGACAAAATAGAAAAAGGGGATAAAAATAGTACCAACCAAATGACCGCAGCTAGAGTCATGAAATTCGAAGTATACATTCCTTTGACTACGTAGACATGAAAAATAAAAGGTTTTTTCCAAATTCGTACTTTCAAGGGATACAATGGGTACGGAGGGATACAAATGGTACCAACCAAACGGCTACACATGGAATAATGAAATTCGGTGTATGCATTCCTCTGATTGTGTAGACACTTAAAATAAACAGGTTTTTCGAAATTCGTACTTTTTGGGGTTAAAATAAAAAAATGTGATAAAAATAGTACCAATTAAATGACCGCAGCTAGAGTCATGAAATTCTGAGTATACATTCCTCTGACTGCGTAGACACGGAAAATAGACGAATTTTTCGAAATTCGTACATTTAAAATTGAAAAAGGGGATACAAATAGTACCAACTAAATGACCGCAGCTAGAGTCATGGAATTCGGAGTATACATTCCTCTGATTGCGTAGGAATCGGAAAATAAACAAAATTTTCGAAATTCGTACTTTCAAGGGATACAATGGTACAGAGGGATAAAAATAGTACCAACTAAATGACTACAGCTAGAATGATGAAATTCTAATTGCGTAGAAACGTCAAGGGGGTAAAAAAAAGTTTTTTTTTCCAAATTTGTTCCTTTTCTATTATGGCAAAAATTGGTTCAATCATGAAGTTAGGTTATTCTGCACTATGTACGTCTGATAATGGATTTTTTGTACTTTTGGAATTAAAATAGAATGAAAATACAACCAACTGTAGCTCCCACTATCTACCAATATTTATGGTATTTAAGCTTTTTGAAAATATAAATATAAGAATATTTATTTTTTGATTTGAATAAATAATGGTTTGAAATAATTAAAATATTATATTTATTTATAAAATTATTTTTTCAATATTTGTATTTGTTTTGGTTTGCCTAAATTAAAAAAATTATATTTTCCTGTAATATTACTGCACTTCTACGAAAACCGACAACCTCTGCGGAATGCAATCCATGGTGGAGGGTATATAAAGTTCGGCCCGGCCGAATTTAACGCCGTTTTTACTTGTTTGTTTTTATTTTTATTTATTTGTCATATGTAACAAAACAACATAAATCAAATTTTTTTAGAACTGTCTCATTTAACTCTCTTTAAACTACAAATTTATAGGGTGTATTTAAACTTTAGTCTCTCACTGTATATACCATTTTAATCGCTTTTTGTTTCGATTTCTACTTAAAAGTATAAATTTTGAAAAATCCATTAGAGGTCAGAATTTCACACCGATTCTAGCTTTAGCCGTGTTGTTGGTACCATTGTATCCCTCTTTTCCTCATTATTCTTAAAAAAATCCCTTTATTTTGTGTTTCTATGCATGGGGGACGTACAAATCGAACTTCATGATAGAAAGTAGAAATTTCGAAAAATTCATTATTATCTCGCATCTACGCTGTAAGACATATATTCATCGTGTTGGAGGTACCTTTGTTATTCCCTTTTTCCTGTTTACCCTTTAAAAGAACGAATTTCGATTTGTTTTTACGTTTCTAAGCATTTTGAGGAATGAACACCCAATCTCACCCACAAAAGTACGAATTTTGCAAAATATTTTCTTGGTCGCATTCATGATGTAAAGCTAATGCACGTCCGAATTTCAAAATTCTAGGCTCAACCGTTTGGTCTGGGCTTTGGTACAATTTTTATCCCATTTATTCCTTAAAAGAACAAATTTCGAAAAATTCCTTCTTATCAGTGATCTTTTCCCGTTATCCCTTTAAAAGTACGAATTTCAAAATATTCCTTCGTTTTGCGTTTGTGAGAATTTTGAGGTATATACTCGCCAAATTTCATGATTCCAGCTCCGTCTGTTTGATTGGTACCATTTTTATCGCTTTTTACCCGATTTCGCCTTCAAACAGTACGAATTTTGCAAAAATATTACCTTGCTCGAAATCGTGCTGTTAAAGCAATGCGCGTTCCGAATTTCAAAATTCTAGGCCCAACCGTTTGATGTGGGCTGTGGTTCTATTTTTATCCCATTTAATCCTTTAAAAGTACAAATTTCGGAAAATGATTTCGGAAATGATTGCAACGTCAGCCGTGTTGTTGGTACATTTTTTATCCCCTTTTCTCCGTCAACCCTTTAAAAGTACAAATTTCAAAAAATTCCTTTATTTTGGGTTTGTAAGCATTTTGAGGTACATACACGCCGAATTTTACGATTCCAGCTCCGACTGTTTTATTGGGATATATTTATATCCCTTTTTACCCATTTTCGCCCACAAAAAGTACGAATTTTACAAAAATATTTTCTTGGTCGCAGTCGTGCTATAAAAGTAATTCCCGTCCCGAATTTCAAGATTCTAGGCCCAACCGTTTGGTCATTGCTGCCCTTTCAACCTCATTTTACCCGTTAAAAGTCTCCCTTCATACCTGATGTCTACGCTGTAAGAGAAATGTACACACCAAACGTCATGCTTCTATCTTCAGCCGTGTTGTTTGTACCACTTTTGTCCGTTTTTGGCCAATTTAGCCCCCCTAAGCCTTTCAAAAGTCTCTTTTTGGGATGCCTTCATTCCGCAAGAGGAATGTCCATACCAAATTTCAAGATTCTAGGCCCAGTCATTTGTTCATTGCGGTGGTACCATTTTTATCCCTTTTTATACCCTCCACCTCCAGGATGGGGGTATACTAACTTTGTCATTCCGTTTGTAACACCTTGAAATATCGAGACCCTGAGACCCTATAAAGTATATATATTCTTGATCGTCATAAAATTCTAAGACGATCTAGCCATGTCCGTCCGTCTGTCCGTCTGTTGAAAGCACGCTAGCATCTAAACGAAAGGAGCTAGAACGTTCAAATTTTCCATAAATGCGTCTTATAGTCGTAGATCGGTTGGGATTGAAACGAGGCGAAATCGGTCCAAAGGGATAAACGACCCATAACAATCCCTATTTTAGCGTATTTAAGCATGTTTTTTGAATATGTCTGTTTATATTTGCTTGATATTTGGTATGCGCATTCCCCTTATAGCAAAAACGTGCACCATAAAGTGATTCTTATTTGTAGGGGGTGAAATGGGGCAAAAAAGGGATAAAAATGGTACATATTAAACGACAACAGCTAGAAACACGAAATTCGGCGTATACATTCCTCTAAATAGTACCAACCAAATAACCGCAGCTAGAGTCATGCAATTCTGAGTACACATTCCTCTGACTGCGTAGACACGGAAAATAAACGGATTTTCGAAATTCGTACTTTCAAGGGATGCAATGGTACAGAGGGATAAAAATAGTCCCAACTAAACGACTACAGCTAGAATGATGAAATTCTAATTGCGTAGAAACGTCAAGGGGGTAAAAATGGTACCAACCAAATGGGCGCAGCTGGAATCATGGAATTCGGTGTAGACATTCCTTTGACTGCATAGACACACAAAATAAAAAGTGTTTTTCCAAATTCGTACTTTTTCTTTTACGGCAAAAATTGGTTGAATCATGAAGTTAGGTTATATTGCACTATGTACGTCTGATAATGGATTTTCAAAATTTGTACTTTTGGAATTAAAATAGAATGGAAATACAACCAACTGTAGCACCCACAATCTACCAATATTTATAGTATTTAAGCTGTTTGAAAATATAAATATAAGAATATTTATTTTTTTCGAATTGACGTATTGGTAGCCTTGCCTTATAAACGTGGTTTGAAATAATTAAAATATTATATTTAATTATAAAATTATTTTTTCAATATTTGTATTTGTTTTGGCTATATTAAAAAAATTATATTTTACTGTAATATTACTGCACAATCTCTGTGGAATGCAATCCATGGTGGAGGGTATATAAAGTTCGGCCCGGCCGAACTTATCGCCGTTTTTACTTGTAACCTATTAAAAGTACAAATTTCGAAAAAACCCGTCTTATCACACCTCTACACTGTAAGAAAAATGTAAACACCAAATTTCATGATTCTAGCTCTAGCCGTTTGGTCTGGGGAGTGATCAGTCAGTCAGTCACTCAATCACGCAACTCTTTTCTATATATAGATTACCATCAGGACAAAAATTAATATGAAAGCAGATTTTAATTTTACCGTTTTTTTGCCTTGCGAAGCGGGCGGGGGTTCAGCTAGTATTCTAAATAAATGTAATGGTGTTGGTTGGTAATTGCTTAATTGATTCTGTCAAACGCTCTTCTAATTTCATAATTATCTTTACATATTTCAATTCGCGTTGTGACATGCTTTGACACAAATTCGCTCGCGAAAATAAATTGATACTTGGTTCATCAGGAATTTCAGCTGCGTTCTTGGAAGTCTGCCGGAAAGCACTCAGGTTGCGAGGAATATGCAAAATAACAAAACTCCATCTTTCAACCGAGGAATATGCAAAATAACAAAACTTCAACCTTACAAGGATCTGAGATGGCCATGGCGCATTGTTGGTGCAATGATTCTGTTGAAAGGTGATTTTCGTTTCACATTAATTAATGTGACATTATTGGTGATTCCAATGCAATCTCCAGCCAAGAAATTAAAGACTATCGTATTGAAGCAACTCTTCTTTAAGGAAATCACGAAGGTGAAGACGTTTTGATAGTACACATCTCAATGATTCAAATCGATATACCATGTTTAGTATCAGTTGTAAGGAACGATCCGCTGTTAAATCGGCAATTAACGTACGACAATCATGAAAGTTGTGAACGATAGAATTGGAGAGATTCTCATCTTGGACGCACACGTCGGAACCGCAAGACTATTAAGACTATGATCGCGTAGATTTTGATCGAACATCTCATTCAGCAATCAAATTGTCCTTGAATATGCAGATTAAAAAATTCCAAACTATCGAATTACTGTGCCGGACGTGAAGGTTGTGCAGTAAAATAAATTGATCGCTCGGGATGATTATCGATGACTTACATAAAATCTTTGGAGAAGTTATACAGAATAATGACTAGACAAACGATTTGTGTGCAAAAGTATAATTGATTGACGACTCATGATTAAAATTAATAAAATCGATATGACCAATATTATGTTAGCACATTTTGCAAAGCGATATGTTATTTTATGCAAAGATGGATTAAAATGGAATTTCCATAAAATAAGCTGTCTATTAAAGAACAATCAAACCCGGTCAGATGGTGCAATACTTCTTTTGGTGATTTTTGCTAAACAATGCCAGTGATTACACGGCATACTCCACGCTATGAACTAAATTATTGCTCGAATTCGTCCTTTTTGTGAAATACGTCACGGACGAGCAAACGTTTCGAATAGACGTATCTGCACAATTATTTTCAAACAAGTCGTTGAAATTTCGGCCTTCCGTGTCGATTTTCCAGTTCACCGTATACAAAATCGAATTCATACGAAAGGTGTTCCTAAACATAGTTCAAAATCCACTTAATTGAACATGCACAGCTGTGTACTGCCGACAAAATTGACTGAGCACTACATTTTTCTCATATCAGTTTTGTTTAAAAATTTAAAAGAGCTTTTCAAAAATTCACTAAATCGATCCAAAAAGTGATTCTATGTCGATCGGTATAATAAACGATGGGTCTTCGTTTTCGGTGTTACAAACAAATACACAAAGACATTATACCCAGTGGAGTAGGGTATAATAAAGCAGGCGAAAATTCTGTTAATTATTTTAGTCAATTTTCGATCAATGTTCAATTTTTCTCGTGAAATCTAGTCAGTCTATGGCGCAATGATAAATGACGTTAATTTCATTATGCGTGATTACATGAACGGTTGGAAACTATTCATATTTTATTACCAGGATCTTCGAGAAAAATTTTGATACATTCATCCAACAGAAATCTTAGGCAAAATTGCATTTCAGTAATCCACCTAATCAGTACACTCAAAGGAATTTGTCAGTAAAAGAACGCAGAAAGCCTACTAAGTCTGGAGAACGGTCAACGAGTTTATTTCACTGCAGCAAATGCTGCTCAACGTGCTCAAAACCCACCAGCGACAACATTGACCAGTTTCTTCTCGCACATTTCAACGTCGAAAGCAAGCCGATGTAGTTCCTGGTCATACGGATTTGCGTTCCACTGAAGCTCTTGGCCGTATTATACAGTTCATCCAAAGAATGATGAATGCTTTTACTTGGGACTCATCATTTGAGTCACTACGAAATAGTGTAGTGTTGCCAACATTTCGTGCTGCGTGTCAGGAGATCAATTTGCTTGAAAACTATACGTATTGGGATACGACAATCGCTGAAGCAACTGATTCTGCATTCCCAAGTAAAATACGCATATTATTTGCGATCATTATAGCCACATGTTTTCCCTCAAATGACATGTCAGAAGACATTTTGCATCGACTTCGTGTCCATTCAAAGAATCCTCATATTGAGATGAATGAAGGGATGCACAATCAGGCTTTGGTTTTGATAGAAGGCATGTGTTACCTCATGTGCAGCAGTTTGTTAGTCAGGTTTGTTTCACGCAAGAATACTAAAATAAAAGTTCAAAGGTGAGGAAGTTCTCATTCCGAGAATTCCAATGATATTCGTCTCGCATTCGCAATAACAACCAAGAAATCACATTGAGTGTTCGTGGCCTCAGTCTGGAGAATGAATGTTTTTCATACGGTCAACTGTATGTCGTATGTTCCCGTGTCGGAAAACCATCCGCTTTGATTGTTTTCGCACCTGACAAGAAAAAAAATTGTTTACCACAGAGTGATTCAATGAAGGAATATACAATTCAAAATCGACACGACCGTAACCCATACAGAAATTGACACCGATTTTCTGCAATTTGAAATGACATAGGACAACGCCTGTGAGATGAAGTTGTCCGGGTCCACTATAATGAATAACACTAACGTTCTCTTTTCATATAAAGGGTCCGCCATCTAGCGTTTTTTTTTTCAACTATTCAACCGTTGGACTATTATTTGTGGGGAGCCGAGGCAGCCATTTGAATGAAATTATTTTCCATTATTAACCTGAAGGATAGTACTTTCAAATAAAAAAAGAAATTTGAGTAAATATTCAGTAGTTTTTTATAGCATTTTCAAAAAAAAGTTATTTGGCGGACTTTTTACTATTCACATTTTTATTTTTTTTTTAATAAATGTGAATTACCTGCACTGATAAATAATTAAAATTTGAAGGCAAAACAACGTTTGCCGGGTCAACTAGTACATATATATTTTGAAGTAATATTACACAAAAAACTATCGAATTCCTCGGCGCTTAACCCTTCAGGCCCAGCATTTTTTCTATAATAAATGCAGAAAATTGGATAAGCTTGTTGACAGAGTATGGGTCTAAATATGATGAGTTTTGGGGTTTTTAATTTCTACATGGCATGAGTAAAGGGATGTTTACTCAAAATCTTTATACGCATATTCCGATTAAATAAAAAATATTTGGAAATGTTTCTTCATATTTATAATCATATATGTATAAATTCGAATAACAAATACAGTGTTTTTGTACTCGATGAAATGCAAGACGAAAAATACCTACAAATTTTAAGTCTTCCTACGTAGATCTAAGTTACTGAATTTGATGTTTCTCTTTTGAATAATACTTGTTACATATGTACACAAAAAATTAACTCTGAAATATTTGACACAAGTGAGAAATATGAGAAATTCAGTAGGTTAAAACTCATTTCTTATTGTTTCGCAACTTTAAAGTAGATTTTAAAATAGAGACCTACACGCAGAGAAAACATGCGTTACGTAGAAACGAAATTTTAGACACGTGAACATTGTTTTTGAGTTTCTTTTGTGGGAAAAATGAATTTGTTTGCGGTAAACATGTCATCAATTGTTATATATCAGTTTATATCAAACAGTTTTCTTCGTTTGTCGAAATGGATTTGTATTGTCATTACAAACTCCCGAAACATTTAGAAGTAACAGAGACCGTTGTTGTTGCATCTGTAATGAAAGTAGATCACATCGGTTCAGATTTAGATACAGCTCCATAAAAATGTCGCATCGCAAATGTTACATCTTAGCGCTCTACAAACCATGTATTGCAAACGGAATATACGAATAGCCACACCATATTATATTTGACCTGTGAACATCTGTAGTGGAAGTGGAATATGTGGTCAACGTTTTGATATAGCCCTTATACAAATGTCTCATTCGTTGAATTGAAAGAAATTTAAAAATGCAAATTGTATATTATTAAAAACTTAAAGTATTGTAGTTTCTTTTGTATAAGTAAAAAATGTCTACATAAAAAATTCTTAGGTTACTCCAATACTTTTTCACAGAAACGAAGTATTTCGTCTCGCCAATAGATTTTTACATAATTATTAATTTAGAGGTAAATTACGTTTCAATGATTTTCATTCAATCATTCCAATTAGATATACTACAAATTTATCCAACGTTTGGCACTTATAGTTAGGCTGCGGGTTAGCATCAAGCAAATTATTTGCTTTTATTAAGAATGTTTTTAGATTTCATTATGATATCATAGTGATTCTTGTCGACACTTTTTCAAAATTACTAAAAGATTTTGTTATTAAATTTCCAAACTTGTTGGTATAGTCAAATGTCAAGAAGTGGTATCGGTTAATTAAAATGAAACTTTTCCGAACAATTTGGTTTTTAGCATTACACAATCTTGAAATTAGCACAATTTGTTTAGTTTGTTTGTATTTTTCATAACCTTTGTCCGAAATTCAAGAAAGCGTCAACGATTTTTTATGTAATAGTCATGTTTTCATGTTTCATTAACATTTTTTGAAAATTCTGACAACTTATCGAACAAATACTGTTAGGGTATCCGCAAGCTTGTCAAATGAAACACACGATATGATAAAGGGTGATTTTTTAAGAGCTTGATAACTTTTTTAAAAAAAAAACGCATAAAATTTGCAAAATCTCATCGGTTCTTTATTTGAAACGTTAGATTGGTCCATGACATTTACTTTTTGAAGATAATTTCATTTAAATGTTGACCGCGGCTGCGTCTTAGGTGGTCCATTCGGAAAGTCCAATTTTGGGCAACTTTTTCGAGCATTTCGGCCGGAATAGCCCGAATTTCTTCGGAAATGTTGTCTTCCAAAGCTGGAATAGTTGCTGGCTTATTTCTGTAGACTTTAGACTTGACGTAGCCCCACAAAAAATAGTCTAAAGGCGTCAAATCGCATGATCTTGGTGGCCAACTTACCGGTCCATTTCTTGAGATGAATTGTTCTCCGAAGTTTTCCCTCAAAATGGCCATAGAATCGCGAGCTGTGTGGCATGTAGCGCCATCTTGTTGAAACCACATGTCAACCAAGTTCAGTTCTTCCATTTTGGGCAAAAAAAAGTTGGATATCATCTCACGGTAGCGCTCACCATTCACAGTTACGTTACGATTCGCATCATCTTTGAAGAAGTACGGTCCAATGATGCCACCAGCCCATAAACCGCACCAAACTGTGACTTTTTCTGGATGCATTGGTAGCTCTTGCAATGCTTCTGGCTGATATTCACTCCAAAATCGGCAATTCTGCCTATTTACGTACCCATTGAGCCAAAAATGAGCTTCGTCGCTGAACACAATTTCTTTCTTTCTGAACTTTCTTAACAGAGCACGCATTTTGATAATAAAATTCAATGATTTGCAAGCGTTGCTCGTTAGTAAGTCTATTCATGATGAAATGTCAAAGCATACTGAGCATCTTTCTCTTTGACACCATGTCTGAAATCCCACGTGATCTGTCAAATACTAATGCATGAAAATCCTAACCTCAAAAAAATCACTCTTTATTAATAATTATGTATTTAAAGTGATGTAAAAGTGATTCTCAATATTAAAACCTGAATATAGACTGGATAAAATTCATTATATTTTTGAAAGTTAAAATGTAAAACACCTGATTATTTTGTATTACAAATATATAAATTGAATCTTATTAGTTTATGCTAGTTGATTTTTTATTATTAAATGAATTAGGTTATTTTTGTTCCTAATTATATAAAATGTTACTTTTATGTTCAGCATTTTATTTTCTTTTACTTATGATGTACTTTTTCGTCGATTTCAAAACTGGTAACCCTATTTTGACAGCACACATTCCAATGACTCCGACCATTGTCGAGAATCAGTTGTAACGAAAGTTCCTTTGTTAAATCTTAATTGCCGTGCGCCCCACACGTATTAACACCATTCTGTTTTTGTAATAACAACAATACTAGTAGAGTGAGTTGAAGGTAAGGGCATATTCGCAGAAATCTTGAATTGAATTGTGGTTTCTAGCACAATTCAATTCCAGATTCCTGTCTTGCATACCGCCTTACCTGTATTCAGTTGGTGCAGCATTAAGTAATCCTACGAACAAAAAAGAGACGAGGAGAAACCATCGGGTGCCAAACGAAATTTACAACTGTCATTAACAAATGTAACAACAGTTTTCCTTATTTATTTTTTTGTTCGGTTGTAATAAACTTTTAAATGAATTTCCATCATTTTGTATTTAATTGTCCAATGGCCGCTGTGAACGTTCCATTGTAAATGACTGTGGCAGCAATGACAAAAAACACTCGCGTTGGCTGAATCTCTTGGAAAGCCTTCATTAATTAGTTGCAATTATCTGCGCAAATAGGATTTATTTTTTGTTAACATTTGTTTGTGCGCTGCAGCGTGTTAATAAAACTTTTTAATATATTTAAACAATGTTTAACATTTTATGGTTCCAAAAATGCCGTGCAGGACGAAGCTTGTTGTATGAATTTTTTGAATAAAAACTATAACTTATGTCACTTCCGGTCTTCAATGGCACAAAGAACGCCAGTTTGCATTCATACAGACATTTTATATTACATCCTTTATAAGCAGTTACTTGATTCACGGAACTTTTCATAGTTTATTATCATTTCTTTGCACTTTCGCCCCAACTTTATGGTACACTCGGAAAATAAAAATGGTTGTTTCAGTAGTATTTTTATGAGCGTGAAACGAATGACGTCAATCAAGTACAAGGAGTGATTGTAGAGGATAGAATTGACATTCATAAAAATATATTACATACACTATGCCACAAAAGTCTACAAACGTCTTTATTTATTTTTATTTTCTGGAGGCTGGAGTTTATTCTCCAACTTCCATTTAACTTTATACATATAACAATGCCCCTCTGACCAATGATGTGGGTCTTTGTCATATCTGAACAACACAACAGCAATTCTTATTTTATTCATAATTTACTATCGTTTGAAGACTTTTGTGGCATAGTGTATATATGTCACATTAGCCAACATACTTTATGAAAACAATGCGTTATCTGTACAGTCCATCTAGAGTTTGCTTCCCGGGATTTTTTATGGGAAATAAAATAATTCACTTTAATAAAGTTCTGTAGTTTTATTCGAAAAAAGAGAAAATAAGTTTCTATATTGTAAACAGCATGTTGATGATTTCCCGTCCTGCCCCGGGGTCCCGGGAAATTCACAAAATAATTCCCGTTTCCCGGGAAATAAAGAGTACGGGAATAATACTGCAATAAATGTCTCTGTATTCTAATGCAATTATAGCTAAATTAAACAGACGTTCCGATTACACAGGAAACATGACTTTTAGAAGAGTTTTCAGGAGCGTTTAGCTCACAGACGGCTTGGTCCAGCGAAGAAAAATTTTACAGATCATCATTAAACAATCCAATCTTCTATTTTAGAGGGTGACCGTAGCAATTTAGTTTCTAGACTCATACTAATGTACATATGTATAATTATACACTCCACGAGAGTATTATGTCTTTGTGCATTTGTTTGTAACACCCAAAAGGAAACGAGATAGACCCATTGTTAATTATACCGATCGTCTTAGAATCACTTTCTGAGTCGATTTAGCAATGTCCGTCTGTCTGTCTGTCCGTCCATCTATTCTTGTAATCACGATACAGGTCGCAATTGTAGACAGAACCAAATGAAACTTTGCACAACGACGTTTTTCGGGATAAGCACGGACGCTATTTAATTTGAAGAAAATCGGTTCAGATTTAGATATAGCCCCCATACGAATTTAACTCCCGATTTTACTCTTTTCACTCTAGATACCACATATTACAACAGATTTTCTTTAAAATTGGCAAAACATCTTATATTGTAACTAGAAACATCTGTGGTAAAAATGTGTTAGATCGGTTCAGATTTATATATAGCTCCCATACAAATTTCTCTCCCGATTTGACTTTTTCCGCTCTAGAGACCACATAATGTATCAGATTGTCTTCAGATTTGGTAAAACATCTTATATTTCCACTAGAAACACCCATGATGAATATCGGTCAGATCGGTTCAGATTTATATATAGCTCCCATACAAATTTCGCTCCCGATTTGACTTTTTCCGCTCTAGAAACCACATATTGTATCAGATTGTCTTCAGATTTGGTAAAACATCTTATATTCCCTCTAGAAACTCCCATGGTGAATATCGGACAGATCGGTTCAGATTTATATATAGCTCCCATACAAATTTCGCTCCCCATTTGACTTTTTCCGCTCTAGAAACCACATAATGTATCAGATTGACTTCAGATTTGGTAAAACATCTTATATTTCCACTAGAAACACCCATGGTGAATATCGGTCAGATCGGTTCAGATTTATATATAGCTCCCATACAAATTTCGCTCCCGATTTGACTTTTTCCGCTCTAGAAACCACATATTGTATCAGATTGTCTTCAGATTTGGTAAAACATATTATATTCCCACTAGAAACTCCCATGGTGAATATCGGACAGATCGGTTCAGATTTATATATAGCTCCCATACAAATTTCGCTCCCCATTTGACTTTTTCTGCTCTAGAAACCACATAATGTATCAGATTGTCTTCAGATTTGGTAAAACATCTTATATTCCCACTAGAAACTCCCATGGTGAATATCGGACAGATCGGTTCAGATTTATATATAGCTCCCATACAAATTTCGCTCCCGATTTGACTTTTTCCGCTCTTGAAACCACTTATTGAATCAGATTGTCTTCAGATTTGGTAAAACATCTTCTATTCCCACTAGAAACTCCCATGGTGAATATCGGACAGATCGGTTCAGATTTATATATAGCTCCCATACAAATTTCGCTCCCGATTTGACTTTTTCCGCTCTAGAAACCACATATTGTATCAGATTGTCTTCAGATTTGGCAAAACATCTTATATTTAAACTAAGAACATCTATGGTGAAAATAGGTCAAATCGGTTCAGATTTAGATATAGCCCCCATACAAATGTCGTTCCCGATTTGACATTTTCCTCTGTAGAAACCACATATTGTACTCGATTTTCTTTAAATTTGGCACAACATCTTATAATCTTACTAGAAACACCTATGCAAAAATTGGGTAAGATCGGTTCAGATTTAGATATAGCCCCATATAAATGTCGTTCCCGATTTGACTTTTTCCGCTTTAAATGCTCGATTTTCTTTAAATTTCGCACAGCATCTTATAATCTAACTAAACAAAACTATGGTGAAAGTGGATAAGATCGGTTCAGATTTAAATATAGCCCAATTTCAAATGTTGCTCCCATAAGTTTAACCGATTTTGGCCAAACTATACATTTTATATTTCACCTATTTCGTTCCAGGTTTCAATATATCCTCATACAAATGTCCTTTCCGATATAAAATTTTTTGTCAAACACATACATTTACAGGATACAAAAAACCTTCCCGTTTTCACTTTTTCACCGAATTGAATTGTATTCGGATTGAAAGTGGAGTGTATCATAGAGTCGGCCCCGCCCGACTTTAGCCTTTCCTTACTGGTTATATTTTTATGAAAGAACATAAAATTTACATTTAATAAACCATGTATTTCAACATATTTTTCATTCTTGAATGTAGACGAATGGGGCTTTCTGATCGTCTACTTTTGACATTTATTCGATTCGGGTTCTGCAAACCCAAAAATATATGTCAAATCAAAAGAGACACTTTTTTTAGTTATCTAAATATTGAGATTCATTATAGAGAAACGCTAATCTTTTCGTTTGCCGTTTTGACGAATACAATGAGTGATTCGTCTTGGAAACCCCCGTTAAATAATTTAAAAGTATTTATTCTACACTAGCTGATCCGACAGGAGTTTTCCTGCCCATATTTCAATTAGTTTGTTTATGATCGTCGTGTGAATTTTTGAAAAGCTATTTCAAATGCTTAAACTAAACGGAAATGAGAGAAATGTAGTTCTCAGTGATTACTGTATCGATTAACGTTTGATGTTGATTTAAGGATACAGTCACGGATAATTAATTCATATTACATTAATGCGGAATTTTAATGCAAGAAGAATTCTGTCGGCAGTACACTGATGAAAACATCTGTCAATTTCACACTTTTATTTTTTATATTTTTAACATTATGTCAGTAAAATTAAGTATTGTCAATTTATTTAATACTAAATTTAATTAGTATCTATTATATTTATTTGCGTTATATATTAGTTCATATTAAATAAATATTTTGTTAAGTTTCCTATTATTATACCTCTCACAACAGAGTATAGCTGAGATGGTTAGAGTGCCGTAGTAGCAACCAGAAGGTCCGCTGTTCTACCCCCGGTAGCGGCGGATTTTTTAAAACAGAAATGGAATCAAGTGAAAAAGTGGTTCCTTGAGTTATCTTAGTCCTTCCAGCGACAGAATTTGAGAAAAAATGCGCTTTCATTTGGGTATAGCCGTTGTAACCAAACTAGGTTGGACATAATTTTTGTTAGATCCTGTATCAATGAGAATTCTTATTATTCGGTCAGAACTCGTCCTGCACTCAAAATACGGCAGAGACGAGTTTGTTAATCTAAAAAATTAACGTCAACAAAGTCTTGAGTAATGAACTGAGAATAATACTGATTTTGGTCGTAATTCTGGACATATTCACCCAAGGGTGGTAACCTTCTTTCATCCTCATAATTGTTCATTTGAAGTTCATAATCCGTTTCGACACATACTCCCTCTTCTGAATCGACATCTAAATGAAAGTTTTTCTGAAACTTACTTGGGTGAGTTTGTCTTTCGGATTGTCTCTGAGGTCTTTTCCCTACAAATTTACTATCCTGAGGTGGTCTATTCATATAGTTCACCATTTTAGAATTCATGGATTGATCTACCTCCATGGGTTCCGTGTGTGGTTGCGGTTTAGGTGCAAGTGGTCTCTGGGGTTGGAAGTAGAAAACGGTTGATTCCTCATAGCCAATTGCACTTGTGGCATATGTTGAGGTTGCCATCTAGGGATGGAATCATAAAAGTATTGAGGTGCCAAAGCAATATGCGAACTTTGAGGCAGATAAGCCGATTGTGGATAATTCGGCTGTTGGAAAGATTTTCTCTGTGGAACTGGAGGTGGCAGTCTCGAATTCGGTTTAATAGCCCTGCCTGAATTGTTGAAAAAGCGAGCATAATCCCTACACGACTGAGTAAGAACGTCTTTGGCCTCTTGACCAATATCTAAACAGGAAAGTTTGTTCGTAATAAGAGACAGATGTGAGCAAACGGTTTGATAATACTCCTCGATAGATTTATTTCCCTGTGACATTCGACTGTCGTCAAGTCACGTTTATCTGCGTAATGCAAGGTCAAACATTTAGAAATGCATTGCCAATTTAAAATAACACTGTGAGATTCTAATGCCGCAGAAGCAGGTCCAATAATTTTGTTCCTGATGGCATTTATAATAGCATAATACTTCGGAGTACCCTGAGAAGACACGCATAAGCTCAGCACTCGGTCAATACTTTTTTCCATGCGCCGAATTCTGAAGGATCACCCGAAAAGTCCCTCAATTATCTCACTATATCGGGACCTTTGTCCAGATCTGATAAATCTGCCAGCTATTTCCTGATCTGTCCCATTAATACCTGAGCCTGGGTTAAGAATTTGATTCACTATTTGCTTGCACTGTTGTGCGCAATATCTAGACACCAATGCTTCAATTTAAACACTTCCTACATTAGGATTTGGATTGGAATTAGGAACGGGATTAGAAATTGGATTGGTAACGTTAAGAACCGGTGGTCTGATTAAGTTATTCATTTCTTTGAATTTCACAAAAATATTTTCTTTAACACTTGAAAAAATGTAATAAACTTATTATCACTGGAGGATCCCGTAGGATTCGCAGTGGTTTTCTAATCACTTTCTCTTAATAGAATCTTACTTAACTAATTTTATTTCTCCCTTTTAATGTAACTTTTATCTTATGACCACTGGAGGATCTCGTAGGATTCGCAGTGGGGGTTCTAATCACTTAATGCTTACAACAAGGTATAGATGATCATCACAAATTTCCGTTGTCGGCGGTATTCTTTTCTGATAGTACTGGGGAGCCAGACAATCCGAATGCAATTTGCGGGTTTCGTCAACGACGTCTTCACTGTTCCTCTACGCCAGCAGCCTATGGGATGCGGTGCTTTGTAACCTGTGATATACTGTGGTTTTTTATTAACCTGTTGGTTAGGTGGAAAGAAAGTGGGGTACTTATAGTGACTTCCTTTTAGTTGGGCGCCAGTTAAATATCTTGACACGTAAGGCTCTTTTTAAAATAGACTTTATTAATCAGAGTGCAAACTTGAACTGAGCAATATCAAAATGCTACCAATAGTTTATACCTAGAAAAAAACTTATTAGCTAAGATCATATTAATCATAATGAACATTACACAGCAGCTGCAATGGCATTCATATTACACGGCGTTGTATAACAACTCGTATGATGTAGACTGGTGGGAAAAATGTAGCACATGTTTATATTAAACTTCGAATGTTTGAGTGCTCCCATTTTTACGAATTAAGTACAAATTTTTAAAACTGCACGCTAAGGATGATAGTACGCTAAAAATTTCAAAATTCTTCTACATCCATTTTATCTAGGCTTTGTTACCCTTTTACCCTTTTCGAAAAATTCCTACATAGCACGTCAACACAAATTTTGGGTCTAAACACCAAATTTCATGTTTCTAAATGTTGTTGTTTGATTTGTCCAATTTCTATCCCTTCCTGCCCCATTTCACCCACATAAAGTACGTACAAAATTTCTTTATTTAGTCAGTCCATTCTTATCATACATCTACGGTGTTAGAAGAATTTACACCACAAAATGCAAGATTCTAGCTCCAATCAGACATACAGTAGCAAAACATTACATGTAGTAGCAAAAGATTGCATCCACGAAAAATGAAAATACACTGGAGCTCCGATTTGCGTCGTTAATGGGGACAGGAGATATGCGACGCAAACCGGAGTGTAACCTTTTCAAAAAAAGACCTGTTTCGTCAGAATTCAAAACATGCTTAGCAGAATACCCTTCATTTTCGATTATGGCTTTAAGTTGAAGCTTAAACTTTTCTGATGCTAATGTATCTACACTATCTGATTCTCATTTTAATGCCACATTATGCAGATTCGCTCGGGTTCTAAAGCGGCTGAAACAACCGTCGCTAGCTTCAAATTCTTCTGAATTTTCATTGCTTCCGGATGCAGAATTTTCTTTAAGGTCATTATAAATGGAAAGTGCTTTGCTTTCAAACTCCTCCTTGCTCAGTGGCATTCTTCGCTTATTTTGATTTTGTATTCATATAGAAAGAAGGAAATCCATTTTAACCATTAATGAATTTCTTACTTTTGTAACTTGTTTACATAGGAATGGTGTGACAATTTCAGCAAATTGGGTTATTTTAGAACTGTCTCTGTTGCAAATTGTTTTTACTGTTGTTGGTGGTAACCCAAGTGTTCTTCCTATGTCAACAGCTTTTTCTCCCGATTTAAAACGTTTTAATAATCCAATTTTAGTTCAAAACTAATGGCTTTTCTTTTATTTTTACTCATTTTTTCTTTTCTTAAGGTATTTTATTGACTCAACCACAGGACTTCTTATTGATAACCAAATTCTTACATCCTAACACGCAACTATGCTTAGAATAACTGACCTAACAGAATAAAATGGGAATCCCCTTTTGATACGCAAATTGAAAAAATCACATGGGATTCTTTAGTGAAAATAATACTCTCGTGGAGTGTATAAAAATGCAATCGTATGTTGCTACGCAAATCGGATTGAAGCAAAATTAAAAAGCGACGCAAATCGAAACGGAAAAAATTAAAATTCCCAACAAAAATTAATTATTTATAAGCCAGTATTAACAAATTCTATCCACCAAATCATAAAAAACATCTAAATCGAGGTACAAACATAAATGCATGATCAATTTTTAACGAATGATTTTCTCATACGAAGAGAAATGGAGAAATAATTTTGCAACACTACGTAAACACAATGCAAAAAAGAATGAAACAGATCAGTAGCCATACAAACACTCTTAATAACTCTTTTTATTTCCGTTCAGAGCCAGAGTGATGGAAACAGAAAACCAAATAAAACAAGTGAGGAAAGGCTAAAGTCGGGCGGGGCCGACTATATAATACCCTACACTACTCCCTCGCTTTGATTACTACACCCAAGTATTTCATGGGAGCAATTTTATGTAGTTCATATAAATTATACAGTTACTATAAATTCATCTTTAGTCATATTTAACGAATATGGTTAATAATATGGTAATTGATCCATTTATCCGACAGACAAATACAAATTATACAGTAGTAATAGGATGAATCGGACCGACATTTCAAAAGGGAGCCTATAACAACATTTTGGGCCTGGTCCAAAACATGGGCCTATATATTTCTCATTCACGGTAGGTATTCCTAGTTGAAAAATATCATGATCTAAAAAATTTGATGACGATCCGATGTAAGATGTAGTTTCTAGAGCTGTAATATATCAGAATGGGCCCCATTTGGGTTATACCAAAGTATGAACATATGGGCATCTGCCAAACATGTAAGGAAAGGCTAAAGACGGGCGGACTTTCTATCTCATTACAATTCAATTCGGTAAAAAAGTGAAATCGGGAAGGATTTTTGCATCCTGCAACTGTATGTGTTTCAAAAAAATGTTAAATCGGGAAGGACATTTGTATGGGGGTATATTGAAACCTGGAACGATGTGCCCCGATTTCACCATGTATGTTTATTGGTGTAATATAATATGTAAAATTTGGCCAAAATCAGCAATATCTAAATCAGAACCGATCTTACCCACTTTCACCATATGTTTTTTTAGTTGGATTATAAGATGTTGTGCCAATTTTAACGAAAAGCGGGTACAATATATTGATTTTAGAGCGGAAAGTCAAATCGGGAGCGACATTTGTATGGGGGCTATATCTAAATCTGAACCGATCATACCCACTATCAGCATAGGTGTTTGTAGTTCGATTATAAAATGTTGTGCCAATTTTAAAGAAAATCGGGTACAACATGTGGTTTCTAAAGCGGAAAAAGTGAAATCGGGAGCGACATTTGTATGGTGTTAAGCCAAAGGTTTTAAGCCAAATTTGAAGAAAATCGGGTACTATACGTGCTTTATAGGGCGGAAAAAGTCAAATCGGGAGTGACATTTGTATGGGGGCTATATCTAAATCTGGTCCACGAAGTGGTGTAGGGTATAAAAACATTCGAAGAGATCACACAAATACTCTTCGTTAAGTGTTCTCTCAATAGATCTCTCACAACTTTAGCTATCTTAAAAACAAGTAAGGAAAGGCTAAAGTCGGGCGGGGCCGACTATATAATACCCTACACCACTCCCTGCGTATGTACCTCGCTTTGATTACTAAACCCAGGTATTTCATGGGAGCAATTTTATGTAGTTCATACAAATTATATAAATTATATGAATATAATGAATTTATACATCTTTAGTCAAATTTAACGAATATGGTAAATAATATGGTAATTGATAAAATTGTCCGACAGACAAATACAAATTATACAGTAGTATACCAAAGTCATACCAAAGTATGGACATATGGGCAATTCAATTCGGTAAAAAATTGAAATCGGGAAGGATTTTTCATCCTGTAAATGTATGTGTTTGACAAAAAATGTTAAATCGGAAAGAACATTTGTATGGGGGTACATTGAAACCAGGAACGATGTGACCCGCTTCAACCATGTCTGTTTATTGGTGAAATATAATATGTAAAATTTGGCCAAAATCGGTTAAACATTCGGGAGCAACATTTGTATGAGGGCTATATCTACATCTGAAACGATCTTACCCAATTTTTGCATAGGTTTTTTAGTTGGATTATAAGATTTTGTGCCAATTTTAAAGAAAAACGTGTACAATATTTGGATTTTAGAGTGGAAAAAGTCAAATCGGGAGCGACATTTGTATGGGGGCTATATCTAAATCTGAACCGATCATACCCACTTTCAGCATAGGTGTTTGTAGTTCGATTATAAAATGTTGTGCCAATTTTAAAGAAAATCGGGTACAACATGTGGTTTCTAAAGCGGAAAAAGTGAAATCGGGAGCGACATTTGTATGGGGGCTATATCTAAATCTGAACCGATCATACCCACTATCAGCATAGGTGTTTGTAGTTCGATTATAAAATGTTGTGCCAATTTTAAAGAAAATCGGGTACAACATGTGGTTTCTAAAGCGGAAAAAGTGAAATCGGGAGCGACATTTGTATGGTGTTAAGCCAAAGGTTTTAAGCCAAATTTGAAGAAAATCGGGTACTATACGTGCTTTATAGGGCGGAAAAAGTCAAATCGGGAGTGACATTTGTATGGGGGCTATATCTAAATCTGGTCCACGAAGTGGTGTAGGGTATAAAAACATTCGAAGAGATCACACAAATACTCTTCGTTAAGTGTTCTCTCAATAGATCTCTCACAACTTTAGCTATCTTAAAAACAAGTAAGGAAAGGCTAAAGTCGGGCGGGGCCGACTATATAATACCCTACACCACTCCCTGCGTATGTACCTCGCTTTGATTACTAAACCCAGGTATTTCATGGGAGCAATTTTATGTAGTTCATACAAATTATATAAATTATATGAATATAATGAATTTATACATCTTTAGTCAAATTTAACGAATATGGTAAATAATATGGTAATTGATAAAATTGTCCGACAGACAAATACAAATTATACAGTAGTATACCAAAGTCATACCAAAGTATGGACATATGGGCAATTCAATTCGGTAAAAAATTGAAATCGGGAAGGATTTTTCATCCTGTAAATGTATGTGTTTGACAAAAAATGTTAAATCGGAAAGAACATTTGTATGGGGGTACATTGAAACCAGGAACGATGTGACCCGCTTCAACCATGTCTGTTTATTGGTGAAATATAATATGTAAAATTTGGCCAAAATCGGTTAAACATTCGGGAGCAACATTTGTATGAGGGCTATATCTACATCTGAAACGATCTTACCCAATTTTTGCATAGGTTTTTTAGTTGGATTATAAGATTTTGTGCCAATTTTAAAGAAAAACGTGTACAATATTTGGATTTTAGAGTGGAAAAAGTCAAATCGGGAGCGACATTTGTATGGGGGCTATATCTAAATCTGAACCGATCATACCCACTTTCAGCATAGGTGTTTGTAGTTCGATTATAAAATGTTGTGCCAATTTTAAAGAAAATCGGGTACAACATGTGGTTTCTAAAGCGGAAAAAGTGAAATCGGGAGCGACATTTGTATGGGGGCTATATCTAAATCTCAACCGATCTTACTCAATTTTTGCATACGTGTTTCTAGTTGGATTATAAGATGTTCTGCAAAATGTAAAGAAAATCAGGTACAATATGTCGTTTCTAGAGCGGAAAATGTCAAATCGGGAGCGACATTTGTGTGGGGGCTATATCTAAATCTTAACCGATCTTATCCAATTTTTGCATACGTGTTTCTAAAGAGTGATTTTTTTGAGGTTAGGATTTTCATGCATTAGTATTTGACAGATCACGTGGGATTTCAGACATGGTTTCAAAGAGAAAGATGCTCAGTATGCTTTGACATTTCATCATGAATAGACTTACTAACGAGCAACGCTTGCAAATCATTGAATTTTATTACCAAAATCAGTGTTCGGTTCGAAATGTGTTTCGCGCTTTACGTCCGATTTATGGTCTACATAATCGACCAAGTGAGCAAACAATTAATGCGATTGTGACCAAGTTTCGCACTCAGTTTACTTTATTGGACATTAAACCAACCACACGAATGCGTACAGTGCGTACAGAAGAGAATATTGCGTCTGTTTCTGAGAGTGTTGCTGAAGACCGTGAAATGTCGATTCGTCGCCGTTCGCAGCAATTGGGTTTGTGTTATTCGACCACATGGAAGATTTTACGCAAAGATCTTGGTGTAAAACCGTATAAAATACAGCTCGTGCAAGAACTGAAGCCAAACGATCTGCCTCAACGTCGAATTTTCAGTGAATGGGCCCTAGAAACGTTGGCAGAAAATCCGCTTTTTTATCGACAAATTTTGTTCAGCGATGAGGCTCATTTCTGGTTGAATGGCTACGTAAATAAACAAAATTGCCGCATTTGGAGTGAAGAGCAACCAGAAGCCGTTCAAGAACTGCCCATGCATCCCGAAAAATGCACTGTTTGGTGTGGTTTGTACGCTGGTGGAATCATTGGACCGTATTTTTTCAAAGATGCTGTTGGACGCAACGTTACGGTGAATGGCGATCGCTATCGTTCGATGCTAACAAACTTTTTGTTGCCAAAAATGGAAGAACTGAACTTGGTTGACATGTGGTTTCAACAAGATGGCGCTACATGCCACACAGCTCGCGATTCTATGGCCATTTTGAGGGAAAACTTCGGAGAACAATTCATCTCAAGAAATGGACCGGTAAGTTGGCCACCAAGATCATGCGATTTGACGCCTTTAGACTATTTTTTGTGGGGCTACGTCAAGTCTAAAGTCTACAGAAATAAGCCAGCAACTATTCCAGCTTTGGAAGACAACATTTCCGAAGAAATTCGGGCTATTCCGGCCGAAATGCTCGAAAAAGTTGCCCAAAATTGGACTTTCCGAATGGACCACCTAAGACGCAGCCGCGGTCAACATTTAAATGAAATTATCTTAAAAAAGTAAATGTCATGGACCAATCTAACGTTTCAAATAAAGAACCGATGAGATTTTGCAAATTTTATGCGTTTTTTTTTTTTAAAGTTATCAAGCTCTTAAAAAATCACCCTTTAGTTGGATTATAAGATGTTCTGCCAAATTTAAAGAAAATCGGGTACAATATGTCGTTTCTAGAGCGGAAAATGTCAAATCGGGAGCGTCATTTGTATGGGGGCTATATCTAAATCTGAACCGATCTTACCCAATTTTTGCATAGGTGTTTCTAGTTGGATTATAAGATGTTGTGCCAATTTTGAAGAAAATCGGGTACAATATGTCGTTTCTAGAGCGGAAAATGTCAAATCGGGAGAGACATTTGTATGGGGGCTATATCTAAATCTGAACCGATCTTACCCAATTTTTGCATAGGTGTTTGAAGTTGGATTATAAGATGTGCCAATCTTGAAGAAAATCGGGTACAATACGTGGTTTCTAAAGCAGAAAAAGTGAAATAGGGAGCGACATTTGTATGGGGGCTATATCTAAATCTGAACCGATTTCCTCCAAATTCAATACCGATGGTCCTTGGCCAGAAAAAATAACTTCTGCCAAGTTTCATGACAATCGGACAACAATTGCGACCTGTAGAGTGCGAACAAGCTTAGATGGGCAGCAGACGGACAGACGGACGGACAGACAGACATCGTTAAATCGACTCAGCGGGTGATTCTAAGCCGATCGGTATACTTAAAGGTGGGTCTAGCTCGATTATTTCTTGGTGTTACAAACATTTGGCGCGAAACTAACTTATAATACCCTAGACCACGAAGTGGTGTAGGGTATAATAATCAAAAACAACAACAAAACACACAGGAAGTAAAAACATTTATTACAGTACAACACCAAAAAATTACGGATTTCTGACAATGGATATTGAAAGAGGAGACCAAAAATATATACGTGTGTCGGCATTTTTAGACGATTAAAGTTTCCCAACTCTGGCCTCTTCTTGCAGCATATAGGTGTATAAAACTATGTTTTCTTTACATCTGAGGCATAGGATATGTTCAGCAACTTTGTAGATAATGATATGATATGAAATATAATGATAATGAAATATGGCGAATATTTTTGTAGAACATATTAACCCTCTAACTACCCCTCATAACGGCATTTTTTGGCTTTATTTTAAGAAATTGTAAAAAACACCCCGAAAAGGGGGAAGGGCGGGGATGAAATGTTCTACAAAAATGTTGGCCATAAAATTTTACTATACATATATGTCAGAACACACCAAAACTTAACACAAACGCCAAAAATCAATTAAATTCAATACTGCCCATTAAGGGTTAATTTAGTTATTGTTCAGTATGGGAGCCCCTTTAACGAGTGGGGATAGATGGTATGTGTGTTCGAAATAAATGTTGGGGAGGAAAATTTAATTGGGGTCGGACTTACATTTAACCCCTCTGGGGGCGACTGCGAGGCAGTTTTGGGACTTTTCCTGTATTTTTACCACTTACTTTTGACCCCGATGAGCGCCCACTTACAACCACCCACCACCCCCATTTTTTAGCTCATGAACTTTTTTTCCTAACCTCACAAAATATGGGATTCTAGCATATCAAAAACCCAAAGTCGTGCACTACTCCACCCCTACTGAACAATAACTAAATTAACCCTTAATGGGCATTCCTGAATTTTATTGATTTTTGGCGAAATTCGAAATTAGTACTTTTAAGGGGTAAAACGAGGTAAAAGGGATAACACAGTACAACATTTCTCAGTCCGTTGATTGCCAACTCAATTCTGAGAACAGTATGTGAAATTATACCCAAAAAGAATAATTTCTGCATCATTCGTTTTGTCTTCTTACCTGCCGAAATATTTTTAATATCGATTTGAAGTTAGTACTATCGTATAGGGGAATTTATCACGTTTTAGGCCCTGTTGTTTGACATAGCTCGACAGCCACTAGCCCGATTTAGTTGAAATAAATTTTAAAAAATTAAGAATTACAATTCCCTTAATCTGTTCATATATTGTTTTCCTATACAAGCAACAGTTTCCAAGTTAAAAATAAGTTTCCAATAAAAAATGAAGAAATTTTTTTTTAATCCATAAAAAATACAAAACGGAAATAAGTTTCAAGTGTAGTTACTTTTTCGCAGTCACATAACCTATGAGCAAAATGAGACAAAGATCATGAAAATCGATGCACGCGTTTCGCTTTTATTCGCAATTGAGTAAAGGTATGAATTTCAAAAAATAAAATAAAAATTAAAAAATTATCATGCAAAAAAAATTAATTTATAAAAACTTTATGAAAATAAAATAATATGCAATTATAATATGCATAAAAACAAAATTCAGAACATTTTTTCAATTCAATTATTATTTCAATATCCATGCTTGCAGAAGTTGATGTTGCGCTGACATTTTTCTGTGTGAGTTCTCTGCTCTTCAGAAATGATGTCAACCATTCGGAGTTGTGTTGTGATAGTCCCAGCTTGGCCACAATGTAATCCATTTCTATTTGTGCTAGCGGTCGTGGTCCTTTTTCTTTAATATCGGGTATCCAATCAGCATCATCCAAATTGGTCGGATTGGTGAAAACGGTTTCGGCTACGAGGGACACAGTATCCCCACTCGGAGGTTTAGGTGCATCGGTATCAGCAGGGCGTTGCACTGGAAGTGTGGCAGTAAATGCAGCAGTGTATACTTTAGCTTTCAATTGTTTTCTGTTTAATCCAGGACGAAAATTTATGCATGCGTAGCACCTGGATTCATAATGTCCAGTTAGGTCTTGCACCCAAATTACTGGCTTTATAAAAGACAAGTTTCTACTATTTCCGTGCAGCCATTTTAGAAGGGTATACTAACAACTGTTGCACACTGTGTCCGGCGTAAAATTTGCACCACTTGAATCTGCTTCATCGAAATAATTACAATACGCGGTTTTGAATTGCTCAGTAAACAAATTTTTTCGGACGATACGACCACAAACATAACAAAATCATCCAAATTTGGGCACTTGTTGTTTTCCATATTGATATATCTTATGTTTTGTTGTTATTCACTATAAAAAAAACTGCACTTTCAAAATATTGACTTGTACTTTTCGCGTTCGTCGGCACTTGTTGAATGAGTAAAATCGATCAATGCACACCTATTTATACTGTGTATTGTTCACTATTTTACTGACAGGTACTTGTAAATGGGTGCATATTTTTTTACCGTCGCTATATACTTGTTTCACCATGTGTGAGGTTTAAATTTTCCGAATAATGACCCCTAAATGTGAAAAAACCCAAATAATTAAAAGTTACTTTGCTTACTATGGGGTTTTCAGTTGGCTACCTGTTTTTTACAGAAATTCAACGCACATTTAGGGGTCGTCATTATTCGCAAATGTATTTAAAACAGGTATTCTGAACGGACCTGATATTCGGAAATTGATCAAAAGTGATTCTTTCATGAACAACCTACGAAGAAAACAAGATCATCAGAACCACAAGCGTCAACTTCTGCAAGCATGGATATTGCCAATAATTGAAAAAAATGTTCTGAATTTTGTTTTTATGCATATTATAATTGCGTATTAATTGCATATTATTTTATTTTCATAAAGTTTTTATAAATTAATTTTTTTGCATGATAATTTTTTAATTTTATTTTATTTTTTGAAATTCATACCTTTACTCAATTGCGAATAAAAGCGAAACGCGTGCATCGATTTTCATGATCTTTGTCTCATTTTGCTCATAGGTTATGTGACTTTGCGAAAAAGTAACTACACTTGAAACTTATTTCCGTTTTGTATTTTTTATGAATTAAAAAAAAATTCTTCATTTTTTATTGGAAACTTATTTTTAACTTGGAAACTGTTGCTTGTATAGGAAAACAATATATGAACAGATTGAGGGAATTGTAATTCTTATTTTTTTAAAATTTATTTCAACTAAATCGGGCTAGTGGCTGTCGAGCTATGTCAAACAACAGGGCCTAAAACGTGATAAATTCCCCTATACGATAGTACTAACTTCAAATCGATATTAAAAATATTTCGGCAGGTAAGAAGACAAAACGAATGATGCAGAAATTATTCTTTTTGGGTATAATTTCACATACTGTTCTCAGAATTGAGTTGGCAAATCATGTGTTGTACTGTGTAAATATGGTACCACCGCCATGACCAAACGGCTGAGCCCAGAATCTTGAATTTTGGTATGGACATTCCTCTTGCGGTATGAAGACATCCCAAAAAGTGGCATTTGCAAAATTCGTACTTTTGGGGGGTTAAATGGGGCGAAAAGGGACAGAAATGGTACCAACCAAACTGAGGAAATCGGGATAAAGATGGTACAAACCAACGTTTTTAGCTAGTATAAGAAAAGGCTATTAAAAATGTGTGTACATTTCTCCGAGTACGTAGACGCTCAACATAAATTAATTTTTCGAAATGTATATGTTTAAGGGCGCAAGCGGCACAGGGAGAGTTCCGTGTGAACATTATAGCCATTATCCCCAGCTAAATAAAAAATGTTTGTTCTATTTATATGTTCTGATTACAAGTCATCGGTATAGCAGTTTTAATTTTAACTTGGATAGGAACTACTAGGGGCGTGCCAAAAGCATACATATTTTGTACGTTTAGAGTGATTATAAAAACATTTTAAAATCTCGAATTGCAACTAATTCTGGAAGTTACAGTTTTATATTGACCAAAGCTTGTGTCAATTTTCGTGGAAAATACCAGAAAGGGTGTGACAATATCGCCCATATTCTGTTATGTGAAAATATTGCTAAATATAATATTTAAGTTTAATTTTACGTATGTACGGGTCGTTTATTTTGGAATATCGACTATACGTGTGGGGATAGCATAAGATGTATATCAATTTCCCCCATCTGCGAATTTAAACTAAGTCTGGGAGAAAAATAATATGTGCAGAGTTTGAATAAATTCTTTAAGTCCCTTCCAGAGTTTTCGTGTATACCAGCGAGCCAGACGGACGTGAAAGGGACGTGGGACATATTTATGGTTTTAAATCTCTCCTTCAATGCGTTACACTTTTTTCTATCCCAAATGATATATACGCTCTTACTCAGTACTAGTGACTATGTATAAATGGATGGCACAGTGTAAATGGATTTTTTTTTAATTTGTACAAGGTGTATAAATCGAATCGAAAAGTTAGTGTGAATATCCCGCTGAACACGTAGTTGCGCAAAGTAAAACGATTTTTCAAAAGTTGTGAACGTTTACAAACGATTTACCCTGAAAGTGATATCATTAGACTAAGGCAATTTCAAAATATAACAAAACAGTTTGAATACCGAGACAAAATTTTGTCAATACCACCCCATTTGAAATTTTCCGCGTACGAAGTAGAGGGTATTTGCTAGTTTTCTTTATAATTACCTAATTTTTTGTATTTGGGAAACGTTGCCAGAATCATAACGAACATATCATAAAAGAATTTCGCATATCCATTACTTCAATTGAGATTTATAGCCTCGAGTTCAATAAAAAATTCAATAGAAAAGGGCACTTTAATTTTTTTTTAATTTCCAATTTTGCGGTCAACTATACTCAGAAAAAATACATTCCTAAATCGGAGTAAAATCCATACTCCAATTAAGTTAAATAAATTTACTCCATTTTAATTAAAATTAAGTAAGTATGACTACAGTTTCCTTATTTCAAAGCCAGAGGAAATAGTACAATTACTAAAATAGGGCAGTAATTTTACTTAAAAACATTTTTTGGGTCTAGTAAAAGGTTTTTACAATTGAGTATATTCATATTTGTGCGGAAGAAAATTTACTAGCTTTTAAGAAAGAAAGTAATGAAGAAATTTTTGGAAAAAAACACATACGAAGTTTTTACTTAAAAATATGTTTATTACTTCAAAAAAGTATATATGTGTACTTAAATTTATGTCAAGTTCCTCATACATTTAAGTATAGATGAACTTATAAAAAATACTTCAGTGTGTTTAGAAAAATACATGTAGTAGTCTACGAAGCAATACTTGTTCGTTAGCCAAGACTTTTTTCTTACTTCAAATATTATCCTAAACACTCACTGTGATGACGCCTACATAGCCCACGCACAAGTCATGATAGAAGTAACTTGAATGAGTTGAGAACTATTCCATGTTGTCATTATACACTCCACGATAGTATTATGTCTTTGTGCATTTGTTTGTAACATCCAAATGGAAGCGAGATAGACCCATTGTTAATTATACCGATCGACTTTTTGAATCCATTTTCGTCTGTCTGTCTGTACGTCAGTCCATCCAGTCTTTTAATCAAATTACAGGTCGCATTTGTAGCCAGAACCAAATGAAACTTAACACAACGATTTTTTTCGGGATAAGGACGAACGCTATTTAATTTGAAGAAAATCGGTTCAGATTTAGATATAGCCCCCATAAAAATTTAACTGCTGGTTTTACTCTTTTCACTCTAGATACCTATCTTTTAACATATTTTCCTCAAATTGGCAAAAATATCTAATATTTCAACTAGAAACACCCATGGTGAAATTAGGTCAGATCGGTTCAGATTTCTATATAACTCTCATACAAATTTCGCTCCCGATTTGACTTTTTCTGCTCTAGAAACCACATATTTTGACAGATATTTCAAATTTCTTATATTTCCACTAGAAACACCAGGCTTTACTTTTCTGCCCCAGAAACCACGTATTTCACCGAATTTCTTCAAATTGTTATACTTGAACTGGAATATATTCTTCTGGATTTGACAAATTGGGTCAGGTCATATCAGTATATGATTAGGACACATACACAAATTCAATCTTGAAGAAAATCGGGTACAATACGTGGTTTCTAAAGCAGAAAAAGTGAAATAGGGAGCGACATTTGTATGGGGGCTATATCTAAATCTGAACCGATTTCCTCCAAATTCAATACCGATGGTCCTTGGCCAGAAAAAATAACTTCTGCCAAGTTTCATGACAATCGGACAACAATTGCGACCTGTAGAGTGCGAACAAGCTTAGATGGGCAGCAGACGGACAGACGGACGGACAGACAGACATCGTTAAATCGACTCAGCGGGTGATTCTAAGCCGATCGGTATACTTAAAGGTGGGTCTAGCTCGATTATTTCTTGGTGTTACAAACATTTGGCGCGAAACTAACTTATAATACCCTAGACCACGAAGTGGTGTAGGGTATAATAATCAAAAACAACAACAAAACACACAGGAAGTAAAAACATTTATTACAGTACAACACCAAAAAATTACGGATTTCTGACAATGGATATTGAAAGAGGAGACCAAAAATATATACGTGTGTCGGCATTTTTAGACGATTAAAGTTTCCCAACTCTGGCCTCTTCTTGCAGCATATAGGTGTATAAAACTATGTTTTCTTTACATCTGAGGCATAGGATATGTTCAGCAACTTTGTAGATAATGATATGATATGAAATATAATGATAATGAAATATGGCGAATATTTTTGTAGAACATATTAACCCTCTAACTACCCCTCATAACGGCATTTTTTGGCTTTATTTTAAGAAATTGTAAAAAACACCCCGAAAAGGGGGAAGGGCGGGGATGAAATGTTCTACAAAAATGTTGGCCATAAAATTTTACTATACATATATGTCAGAACACACCAAAACTTAACACAAACGCCAAAAATCAATTAAATTCAATACTGCCCATTAAGGGTTAATTTAGTTATTGTTCAGTATGGGAGCCCCTTTAACGAGTGGGGATAGATGGTATGTGTGTTCGAAATAAATGTTGGGGAGGAAAATTTAATTGGGGTCGGACTTACATTTAACCCCTCTGGGGGCGACTGCGAGGCAGTTTTGGGACTTTTCCTGTATTTTTACCACTTACTTTTGACCCCGATGAGCGCCCACTTACAACCACCCACCACCCCCATTTTTTAGCTCATGAACTTTTTTTCCTAACCTCACAAAATATGGGATTCTAGCATATCAAAAACCCAAAGTCGTGCACTACTCCACCCCTACTGAACAATAACTAAATTAACCCTTAATGGGCATTCCTGAATTTTATTGATTTTTGGCGAAATTCGAAATTAGTACTTTTAAGGGGTAAAACGAGGTAAAAGGGATAACACAGTACAACATTTCTCAGTCCGTTGATTGCCAACTCAATTCTGAGAACAGTATGTGAAATTATACCCAAAAAGAATAATTTCTGCATCATTCGTTTTGTCTTCTTACCTGCCGAAATATTTTTAATATCGATTTGAAGTTAGTACTATCGTATAGGGGAATTTATCACGTTTTAGGCCCTGTTGTTTGACATAGCTCGACAGCCACTAGCCCGATTTAGTTGAAATAAATTTTAAAAAATTAAGAATTACAATTCCCTTAATCTGTTCATATATTGTTTTCCTATACAAGCAACAGTTTCCAAGTTAAAAATAAGTTTCCAATAAAAAATGAAGAAATTTTTTTTTAATCCATAAAAAATACAAAACGGAAATAAGTTTCAAGTGTAGTTACTTTTTCGCAGTCACATAACCTATGAGCAAAATGAGACAAAGATCATGAAAATCGATGCACGCGTTTCGCTTTTATTCGCAATTGAGTAAAGGTATGAATTTCAAAAAATAAAATAAAAATTAAAAAATTATCATGCAAAAAAAATTAATTTATAAAAACTTTATGAAAATAAAATAATATGCAATTATAATATGCATAAAAACAAAATTCAGAACATTTTTTCAATTCAATTATTATTTCAATATCCATGCTTGCAGAAGTTGATGTTGCGCTGACATTTTTCTGTGTGAGTTCTCTGCTCTTCAGAAATGATGTCAACCATTCGGAGTTGTGTTGTGATAGTCCCAGCTTGGCCACAATGTAATCCATTTCTATTTGTGCTAGCGGTCGTGGTCCTTTTTCTTTAATATCGGGTATCCAATCAGCATCATCCAAATTGGTCGGATTGGTGAAAACGGTTTCGGCTACGAGGGACACAGTATCCCCACTCGGAGGTTTAGGTGCATCGGTATCAGCAGGGCGTTGCACTGGAAGTGTGGCAGTAAATGCAGCAGTGTATACTTTAGCTTTCAATTGTTTTCTGTTTAATCCAGGACGAAAATTTATGCATGCGTAGCACCTGGATTCATAATGTCCAGTTAGGTCTTGCACCCAAATTACTGGCTTTATAAAAGACAAGTTTCTACTATTTCCGTGCAGCCATTTTAGAAGGGTAGTATAACAACTGTTGCACACTGTGTCCGGCGTAAAATTTGCACCACTTGAATCTGCTTCATCGAAATAATTACAATACGCGGTTTTGAATTGCTCAGTAAACAAATTTTTTCGGACGATACGACCACAAACATAACAAAATACATCCAAATTTGGGCACTTGTTGTTTTCCATATTGATATATCTTATGTTTTGTTGTTATTCACTATAAAAAACTGCACTTTCAAAATATTGACTTGTACTTTTCGCGTTCGTCGGCACTTGTTGAATGAGTAAAATCGATCAATGCACACCTATTTATACTGTGTATTGTTCACTATTTTACTGACAGGTACTTGTAAATGGGTGCATATTTTTTTACCGTCGCTATATACTTGTTTCACCATGTGTGAGGTTTAAATTTTCCGAATAATGACCCCTAAATGTGAAAAACCCAAATAATTAAAAGTTACTTTGCTTACTATGGGGTTTTCAGTTGGCTACCTGTTTTTTACAGAAATTCAACGCACATTTAGGGGTCGTCATTATTCGCAAATGTATTTAAAACAGGTATTCTGAACGGACCTGATATTCGGAAATTGATCAAAAGTGATTCTTTCATGAACAACCTACGAAGAAAACAAGATCATCAGAACCACAAGCGTCAACTTCTGCAAGCATGGATATTGCCAATAATTGAAAAAAATGTTCTGAATTTTGTTTTTATGCATATTATAATTGCGTATTAATTGCATATTATTTTATTTTCATAAAGTTTTTATAAATTAATTTTTTTGCATGATAATTTTTTAATTTTTATTTTATTTTTTGAAATTCATACCTTTACTCAATTGCGAATAAAAGCGAAACGCGTGCATCGATTTTCATGATCTTTGTCTCATTTTGCTCATAGGTTATGTGACTTTGCGAAAAAGTAACTACACTTGAAACTTATTTCCGTTTTGTATTTTTTATGAATTAAAAAAAAAATTCTTCATTTTTTATTGGAAACTTATTTTTAACTTGGAAACTGTTGCTTGTATAGGAAAACAATATATGAACAGATTGAGGGAATTGTAATTCTTATTTTTTTAAAATTTATTTCAACTAAATCGGGCTAGTGGCTGTCGAGCTATGTCAAACAACAGGGCCTAAAACGTGATAAATTCCCCTATACGATAGTACTAACTTCAAATCGATATTAAAAATATTTCGGCAGGTAAGAAGACAAAACGAATGATGCAGAAATTATTCTTTTTGGGTATAATTTCACATACTGTTCTCAGAATTGAGTTGGCAAATCATGTGTTGTACTGTGTAAATATGGTACCACCGCCATGACCAAACGGCTGAGCCCAGAATCTTGAATTTTGGTATGGACATTCCTCTTGCGGTATGAAGACATCCCAAAAAGTGGCATTTGCAAAATTCGTACTTTTGGGGGGTTAAATGGGGCGAAAAGGGACAGAAATGGTACCAACCAAACTG
>CANDYM010000240.1:0-52400 GCA_947397865.1 Polietes domitor
TGTTATCATTTGGATTTGTTTGCGGCACATCCCTTTTCACAATTTCTATTCGAAACGCACCATTTGGATTTTCAAGCACATCTCGACTGCTGTGGAGATTTAACGGATGACCCCGCGTAGCATTAACCAGTATGGCTATAAAAACAACCAGAATTTCGATTTTAAACATCATTTTTCAATTTTTTTCAATTTCTCTTTGGTTTCTTTTGTTAATTTTTATACCAGTTCTATTGTTTCGTCATTCACTTTGTGTGTGCACTTTTTAGTACCGAGTCGTTGTGAGTCTCGAGAGCTATTAATTCAATATTTTTGTGTAGAACACAATTTATACACTTTAGTTTAATTCAAACAGAGCGGTAAATGAATGAAGTCATACGGAGAGCGAGTCAATATATGTGAGGCATTTTAAGTTGTATTGTACCAAATGAAATTTTGATACATTCACTCCACCCCCAGGATGGGGGTATACTAATTTTGTCATTCCGTTTGTAACACCTTGAAATATCGACCTGAGACCCTATAAAGTATATATTCTTGATCGTCATAAAATTCTAAGACGATCTAGCCATGTCCGTCCGTCTGTTTAAAGCACGCTAGCATCTAAACTAAAGGAGCTAGGACGAATGTTCCATAAATGCATCTTATATTCGTAGATCGGTTGGGATTGCAACTGGGCCAAATCGGCCAAAAGGGAAAACATTTTCCCTCACAAGGACTAAAAATACCCATAAAATCCCCTAATATCGGGTGATTTTTTAAAAGCTATAGGAAAGTTTTAAAAAAACACATAAAATTCAGAAAAATGCATGAAATCTTTATTTGAATCGATATAATCCATATAATTTAATGTTTGAAGATTATTTCATGCAAAGGTAGCTCTTGCAATGCTTCTGGCTGATATTCACTCCAAAATCGACAATTCTGATGAACACAATTTTTCGTTAAAAAAGTGGAAGAAGCGCGCGATGAACTTTCTTAACAGAGCACGTTGATAATAATTTGATAATAAAATTCAATAATTTGCAAGCGTTGTTCGTTTGTAAGACGATTCATGGTTAAATTATAGACCAAACTGAAGATGTTTGACAGTGAAACAAAACACGAAACGTGCGTCAACTGTTGAAACCAGTGTTGCCAAAAAATGTAATAGCTAAAAAAATCACCCTTTATTTTAGAGTATTTAAGCATATTTTTTCAATATGTCTACGTGTACTTACTTGATAATGGGTATGCGCATTCCCCTATAACAAAAACGTAAACCATAAAGTGATTTTTATTCGTAGGGGGTGAAATTGGGAAAAATGGGATAAAAATGGTACCAACCAAACGACAACAGCTAGAAACACCAAATTTGGTGTCTACATTCCTCTAATTGAGTAGATACATAATATAAAAATATTTGTTCCCAATATTTTTCCCAGTTATGAAATTCGGTGTATACATTCCTATGATTGTGTAGACACGTAATATAAAGTGATTTTTCGTAATTCGTACTTTTTGGGGTTAAAATGTAAAAAGGGAGAAAAAATTCTACTAACCAAATGATACATTCCTCCGACGGCATAGCACACGAAAAAAAAGGGTTTTTTCCAAACTCGTACTTTCAAGGGATACAATGGGGACAGAGGGATAAAAATGGTACAAATTAAACGGCTATAGCTAGAACGATGAAATTTTGTGTTTAATTGCGTCGATTCGTAAAATATAGAGAGTTTAGAAAGACGTATTTTAAGGGGGTAAAGTGGGAAAATGGGAAAAAAGGTACCAATTAAATGGCCGTAGCTAGAATCATGGAATTCGGTGAATACTAAAAAATATTAAAAAGATCTTTCCAAATTCGTACTCTTTACTTTTACTGCAAAAAATGGTTTAATCAGGATGCTAGGTTATCTTGCACTGCGCGCATGAGAGATAATGGATTTTCAAAATTTGTACTTTTGGAATTAAAATAGAATGGAAATACAACCAACCAAACGGCTTTTGCTGAAAATGCACCCACTATCCCCCCATATTTAGGATATTTAAGCTTTTTTAAACATTGCTGTCTTATATTTACTTTTTGAATTGACTTAAAGTATTATTTCGATATAAATAGTATAGAGATATTGGTTATTGGCCTTGCCTTATAAGCGTGGTCTAATAATTTTATACACATAAACAAGTTTTTCAAAATGTATACTTTAAGGCAACCGACTGTGTGTATTCGCGCAAAATATTTTTTTGAATTCGTACTTGTAGAATCAACATGGTAAAAAGGTGAGAAAGTTGGCACTCAACAGATGTCAGTAGTTAGAGTCATAACATAGCCCTGTTTAAATACACTGTCCAACAAATTAAGACTTCTTGATTGGAACAGAAAAGCGACTCTATAATTCTGAAAGGCCATGTTGAGTAGACCATTTTCGTCTAATAACTTGGGAAGGAAATGTTATAAACAGCGATATGCTGGAATTTGATAACAATCTAGATAACTTTTTAAACACGGCTAAATTAAGAGTGAAATGGGACATATTTGGTTGTAAAGTCAAAATTTGTGTAAAGTGCCTTTAGAAAACCCCCTCGAAACTTTCCATCGTATAGAGAATACCAAGATATTTTTTGGCAGCATATGATAAAATGCCTAAATAGGGAACATTTGTGACAGAATAGTCTCAGAAACCCAGATAGAGAAAGTTTAAAAAATTGCAATTTTGCATTTCTACAACAATTACAGTTTATTTGCGACTGACTACGTACATGCACATGAAACTAACAAAAGAAAAATGTCATGCATAATGAAATATCCACATTTGTTGTCGAAAAAGACCGATATTCCAAAATCATGTACTAATTTTCACCTTAGCATTTTTGTATTAGAGCTTTTTTGCAACTTTGGTATCTTTAGTGACTTACACTGAAAATGTCCGCGAAATTTTTTTAATAGAAAAAACCTTAAATAATTTTCTCGAAAAAAAGATCAACTCGGCTAATATAGAGAGCAGGTAGAGGGTTAAGATCTTCCATAATGATATTTCTCTCAGGTCTCATTGAAAAGGTCTGGATTCATTTTATTACACTTAGCCAATTAATTAATATTTTCTAAAATAAGTTCATTCAACTGGAAAAAGATTCCAATACAATTGAAAAAGGTTTCATTTATTTTTGAAAATTGAAAAGGTTTCATTTTAATCGAAAAAGTTTAATTTTTATTTAAAAAACTTTCATTTGTATTAGAAACGGTTTCGTTTAATGTTAAAATAGTTTCATTTCATCTGAAAATATATATGCAAAAATGTTAGTATATATACGGCTGATAACTCAATATAGAATCGTCAATGATGATTTGTCCCCTCACAGCATATATCATGGTTATGGCCAATATATTTGAGTGTGGTTCTCCTCCTTTTCATTATCATTATTTCAAAACAAGAAAAAAAGAAATACCTTGAACGAAATAACTGGAATTCCAGTGTATTTTAACCAAAAACACATAAAAATCAATCAAATCGATCACTAAACAAACAACACAAAAAAACTAAGAAATAAAATATAAAAAAGCAAAAACGGTGTTAAGTAAGTCCGGGCCGAACTTTATATACCCTACAACCATGGATTGCATTCCACAGAGACTGCCGATTTTCGTAGAGGTGCAGTAACATTACAGGAAAATTTAATTTCTTTAATATAGCCAAACCAAAACAAATAAAAATGTATAAAAACATATAAATAAAGGGTGTCCCAAGAAGAGCGCAATATTTTAATTTTAAATAAAACACAGATATTTAAGAAAAAATCGTGAAACATTATTATATCGTAAAGTAGACAGAATGAGGTTATGTATGGAACAATATATCGTGCAGATGGCCGCCGCGGCTTTGCTGGCATGCACGCGATCTTTTAATGAAATTTTCAATGACCGTTTTGCATGAATGCTGCGGTATTTCATTAATGCAGCGTCCAATTTCGTCTTTTAAGGATTGAGTCGTCGTCGGCTTATTCGCGTAAACCATCGACTTCAAAAAACCCCAAAGAAAAAAATCTAATGGTGTTAAATCGCACGATCTAGGCGGCCAATTCTGATCTCCAAAACGCGAAATAACACGACCGGGAAATGACTGATGCAGCAATAGAATTGTTTCTATGGCTGTATGACATGTGGCGCCGTCTTGTTGGAACCACATGCCCTCCACATTCATTTCTTCAATTCTAGGCAAGAAAAAACTGGTTATCATTTCACGATACAGAACACCATTGACTGTTTGCGCTTGACCTGCCTCATTTTCATAAAAAAAGGTCCAATGATTCCTCCAGCCCAAAAACCACACCACACAGTGACACGTTGGGGATGCATTTGCTTCTCGTGAATCACTCGAGGATTTTCCGCACCCCAAATGCGACAATTCTGCCTATTGACGAAGCCATCAAAATGAAAATGGGCCTCGTCACTGAAGATGATTTTATCGGCAAAATCAGCATTTTCATGTTGTCTCTCCAATACCCAATTAACGAACTCCCTTCGCTGTCCATGGTCAGTTGGCTTCAGTTCCTGAGTCAATTGAACTTTGTATGCATGAAGATGCAAATCCTTCGTCAAAATTCGCTGCAAAGTGGATTTGGAGACACCAATTTGCTGAGCTCGGTGTCGAATTGAGGTGGATGGAGTTTGAGCGACATCATCACGTACAGCTGCGACATTTTCGGTCGATCGACCTGGTCGATGGCGCGTTGTTGTCTTTACATCACTAACAGACCCAGTTTCGGCAAATTTATCCATTAATCTCTTTACAGTTGACTCTTTTGGAGCATTATTGTGACCCCAAATTGATCGCAATTTGCGAACTGTAGCCGCAAAACTTTCACCATTTTGGTAAAACAATTTCACAATGAGAATGCGTTGTTCATTCGTGTAGCGCTCCATTTTTACTAACCTCGTACCTTCTACTAACAAACAATAACAATTGTTCAAATGTCAAACAATGACACTTCGAATGTTGCCAGATTTAAAAATTGCGTTCTTCTTGGGACACCCTTTATATATAAAATTTTATTATTTCAAACCACGCTTATAAGGCAAGTTACGTTTATACTATATATAACGAAATAATACTTCAAGTCAACATATTCCGTCCTATTTTAATTCCAAAAGTAAAAATTTTGAAAATCCATTATCTCACGTACACAGTGCAAGATAACATACCTACATGATTCATGTTGCCATTTGGTTAGGACCATTATTATCCCCTTTCTCCAATTTTACCCCCTTAAGAGTATGCCTTTCTTCAATTCAATCAATTCATGCCGTAAAAGTAGAAATTACGAATATGAAAAAATCATTTTATTTGTGTGTCTATGCAGTCAGAGGAATGTATACACAGAATTCCATTATTCTAGCTGCGACCATTTGGTTGGTACCATTTTTATCCCATTTTCCCCCACTTTACTCACTTAAGAGTACGACTTTCCGAAATCTCCTTATTTTACGTGTCTACGCAATTGGAGGGATGTACTTACCGAATTTCATCATTCTAGCTGTAGTCGTTTAGTTGGTACTAAATGGTGATTTTTTAAGAGCTTGATAACTTTTTTTTAAAAAAAACGCATAAAATTTGCAAAATCTCATCGGTTCTTTATTTGAAACGTTAGATTGGTCCATGACATTTACTTTTTGAAGATAATTTCATTTAAATGTTGACCGCGGCTGCGTCTTAGGTGGTCCATCCGCTTAGTCCAATTTTGGCATTTCCACGTTTTTGAGTAACAGAGACCCAATTGGTGCGAACGGCGACGAATCGAAAATTGGTGGTCATCATTAACACTGGCCGATACAGCTGCGATATTTTCTTCAGTTCGCACTCTACGTAAGCGTGTTGGTGGTTTAATGTCCAACAATGTAAATTTGGTGCGAAATTTAGTCACAATAGCCCGAATAGCCGCTTCAGTGGGTCGATTAAACTGACCATAAAATGGAAGCGCGCAATGAACTTTCTTAACAGAGCACACATTTTGATAATAAAATTCAATAATTTGCAAGCGTTGTTCGTTTGTAAGACGATTCATGATGAAATGTCAAAGCATACTGAGCATCTTTCTCTTTGACACCATGTCTGAAATCCCACGTGATCTGTCAAATACTAATGCATGAAAATCCTAACCTCAAAAAAATCACTCTTTATTTGTATCCCTCTGTACCCATTGTAAAGAGTGATTTTTTTGAGGTTAGGATTTTCATGCATTAGTATTTGACAGATCACGTGGGATTTTAGACATGGTGTCAAAGAGAAAGATGCTCAGTATGCTTTGACATTTCATCATGAATCGTCTTACAAACGAACAACGCTTGCAAATTATTGAATTTTATTATCAAAATGTGTGCTCTGTTAAGAAAGTTCATTGCGCGCTTCCATTTTATGGTCAGTTTAATCGACCCACTGAAGCGGCTATTCGGGCTATTGTGACTAAATTTCGCACCAAATTTACATTGTTGGACATTAAACCACCAACACGCTTACGTAGAGTGCGAACTGAAGAAAATATCGCAGCTGTATCGGCCAGTGTTAATGATGACCACCAATTTTCGATTCGTCGCCGTTCGCACCAATTGGGTCTCTGTTACTCAAAAACGTGGAAATGCCAAAATTGGACTAAGCGGATGGACCACCTAAGACGCAGCCGCGGTCAACATTTAAATGAAATTATCTTCAAAAAGTAAATGTCATGGACCAATCTAACGTTTCAAATAAAGAACCGATGAGATTTTGCAAATTTTATGCGTTTTTTTTTTTTAAAAAAGTTATCAAGCTCTTAAAAAATCACCCTTTATTACTTGAAAGTACGAATTTGGAAAAAACCTTTTTTTGTGTCTACGCAGTCAGAGGAAACTATACTCCGAATTTCATGCCTCTGGCTGCGGTCATTTTGTTGGTTCTATTTGCATCCCCTTTTTCCATTTTACACCTAAAAAGTACGAATTTGAAAAAAATACAATACAAACGCACTCGATCAGAGGAATCAGAAGGGGTGTGGCAATATCGCCCATATTCCATGGGAATATAACCACTATAAAAGCGTTGTTAAATATCAAATTTCACAGTATTCCGATCATCCGCATAGAAGTTATAACTGCTTTAATTGTACGTATTTTAGGTTGATTATTGTGGGAGGTACTAGAAGGGGCGTGGCAAACCCATCACATTTAGTACACTTAAAGTGATTATAAAAACTTTATCAAATACCAAAATAAAGCTGATGTGGAAGTTAAAAGGGGGTTTAATTTGACATTGGCATATGGGCTATTTGTGTGGGAGGTACCAGAAGGGGCATGGTAATTTCGCCCATCTTCGAACGTAGACTAGGTTTCGGAAAAATATTACCATATGCAAAGTTGGAATCGATTCCTTAACTCCTTTCGAGAGTTATCGTGTACACCAGCTAGCCAGACGGACGGACATGGCTCAAACACCTTAAAAAGTCGTGAAACGCATTTGGTCCAAACATACTTATGGTCCTAAGTCAGTCCGTCAATGCGTTACACTTTTTTCCTGTCCCAAATGATATATACTCTCCTAATCTGTAGAGTGAGGGTATAAAAAGAGGCAAAACTAATACTTAAGACGCTGCGAGTTTATGAATGAAGAAGACATTAAAATCTAAACCAGAGTAACTTTTTTGATTTATGCCCTTTGGACAATGTGGGTGTCTTAAACTAGATTTTAATAGTAAAACTTGTATTTAAAATAAATACAAGCTACAAAAATTCATTCTAGTGATATTGTTATGGGTGCACATGGTAATTTTATTTCAAGCAATACGACTCTATCGCACGCTATTTGCCAATAACAATATTTTCTATGTCTACACACGTTTACTCTTCTGTTGCTGTTTCAAAATAAAACCCGCGTCACAATTCTAAGCCCAATCAATAATATCATCGTTGATGTAGGTATTCTCACTAAAAAATAAACTTTACGGCTTTCTAAAATACCGGTTTATTGCATTTAATTGCCATTATTGTCTCTCCTCCATTCATATACATTCCGAACAAACAAGATTTTCAATTGTAGTACGTAAATAACTCGGTTGCCTTTGCAACGTCGGGTCCACCAGTTTCAAGTCTGATTTGTGCGATTAGCAATTAAAATAAAGGCCCGCTGACAGTCTTAACACAATAACGAAGAAATGCTTGTATCGTGAGCACAAAGCATCATCTCATCTCAGCCAAGCTAAGCTAAGCCAAGCCATTGTCTTAGTCATCGTGACGAAATGTGAACAATGTGAAGTCTAGGGTAAGTTAGCTTGTGCAGCGAATGATTTCTTGGTGTATTTCAAATTCATTAAGAAAATTTATATGCTATTTGCTTACTTCCGATTTCAACGAAACAACTTCATACTGAAAATGTAGTCTTTCCCTACAATCGGTTCTCATGACACCAAAGTCCGGTTAAAGTATGAAATTCTGAGCAAAATGCATGGGAGGGTAATTGGTTTCTCCGATTTTTGCAAATTTTTTATTTCTCAATAAGGCAAATACATTAGTATTTCCCGATTTAAAAAATGCGAAATTGTAGACATTAGATTGGATCGAAAATTAGGGTAAAAAATCGTAACTTTTTGGCGAATTACAAACAATTGTAATTTAATATGTATAAAACAAGTAAGTAAGCTTCAGTCGGCTAAATCGATTTATATATACCCTCACTCTCAGAGAACATATATACGAAAGTTATAAGGAATAACATTTTATTTAGGGCAGGATAATTTGTGTGGAAGCTTCCACTTTTATAAAACAATTGTAAAAACATGATCAAATATCAAGTCATAGTGGATTCCATGCACCAGTACAGAAGTTTTGAAGGATTTAATATTACCTAGGATAGAGACAATTGTTTGGGTGAAACTAGGAGGAGGAGGCGTAGCTGAAGCGAAAATATTTTTTAGGTTTAAGGTGATTTTAAAAACATTTTTAAATATCAAATTGTAAATGATTTTGACTACCCGTATGGATGTTATATCGGTTTTATTTTAACCACAGTTTATGCCATTTTCCATATTCCATGCGAATCAAATTTCACAGTATTCCGATCATCCAAATAGAAGATATAACAGCTTTAATTTTACGTAGTTTTGCGTGATTTGTGTGGGAGGTACTGGAAGGAGCGTGGCAAAAACCATTATATTTAGTACAATTAAAGTGCTTATAAAAACATTATCAAATACCAAAATATAGCTGATTCCGAATATGCGTGTGGAAGTTATATGGGTTTTAATTAAACATAGGAATATTGTCCATTTGAGTGGGACGTTCCAGAAGGGGTTTGTCAATTTCGCCCATCTTCGAACTTAAACTAAGTTTGGGAAAAATATTACAATGTGCAAAGTTTGAATCGATACCTTAACTCTTTTCGAGAGTTATCGTGTGCACCAGCCAGACGGACGGACGGACATGCCTCAAACACTTTAGAAAGTCGTGAAACTGATTTGGTCCACACATACTTAGGGACTTAAATCACTCCTTCAATGCGTTGCACTTTTTTCTGTCCCAAATGAGAGTAGGAGGGTACTCTGCAGAGTGATAGTATAAAAATAATTCAAAAACAAGAAAGGAAGGTTAAAGTCGGTCGTGGCCGACTATATGATACCCTATACCTAGTCATTATACCCTGTGGTGTAGTGTACATTTGAACCGGGTGAGAGGAGAATATACTACAAATTTCATACTTCTATCTGTATCTTTAAGAAAATGTTAACACAAACCTGGAATGGGAGCTATGAATATATAACTCTGAACCTACTTGACCCATTTTTAGGGGTTCTAGTTGAAATAATACTCTTTCCCACATCTGATGGAAATCTTTAAAAATACGTGGTTTCTTGAGCGGAAAGAATCAAATCGGGGAAGTCATTTATATGGGAGCTATATATATAAATCTGTTCAAATATGCTATTTCTAGAGCGGAAATAATTTTTGTTTGGTGCTATACATAAATCTGAACCGATCTAGCCTAGAGCTGTTTCCAGTTAAAATATATGGTATTTTGCCCAATTGGAATAAAATTTGTTGAAATGTGTGGTTTCTGGAGTGGAAAGAGTAAAATCGGGAGCAAACTTTATATGGGAGCTATATCTAAATCTGAACCGATTTTCTTCAAATTAAATATCGTTCGTCCTTATCCCATAAAACTTCGTTGTGCAAAGTTTCATTTATTTCTAACAACAATTGTGATCTGTACTTTGATTACATAGGATAGATAGATTCTAAGTCGATCGGTATAATAAACGATGGATCTATCTCGTTTCCTTTTGTGTGTTACAAACAAAGGCACAAATTTTTAATACCCTATGGTGTAGGGTAAAAACATTAAGAATATAGTCATTATTTACAAACAATTTTACTTTCGAAAAGGAGGGCCAGGATATCAAATAATAATATAAAATATAATTTTGGTTTGACATAGAATTTAGTCAAGTTTGAATCCTAGCAGCGGTGAAAAACTTTTATAGAGAGCAGAGGTTAGTGGAAGACCTATTGCAACGTGGACAAATATTTTTGTCAACACATTGAAGTTGATTGCCATAGATGTATATCCATATAGTCTTTTATTGTCTTTATTTTATAGCATTATAGTTTCATCTTTCAAAGATTCATTATCAATTTGCATGATACTTAAGATTAAGAGTCAATAATCAGATAAGTGAAAGACTTTTATATCTGAGCTTTGAAATAATATTATCAATTACTGCATAATAATTTTGTATTTATTTTCCAGTATTCAAATGCTGTCATGTCATAAGGCAAATCTACATATTGAGTTCTACCTATTGTCTTTGACTTTCTCTCCAATGAAATTTCATTATCGTTGGCAAAACTCAATATTTCAATATTTATAATCCCAAATAATTAATCCAATAATTATCCCAAAGCCTCGGCTGTAATTTTTGCTCGTACTGAAATTGCTTCCTCCTCTGAATCATTTTTTATATTTTTTTGTGATCAATCTAAAATTTTTGTATCTGCAATTTCATCTAATGGTACTGAGACTATGCCAAATACACTATGCGACAGTCCAAAAACTCTGGCAAGTGATATTACTCGTTATTATTTCTGTATTTGAAATTTCCTAGACACCTCCAAAATCTTAAGTTACGGATAAAAAACCGGTTTTCGTTCCTTTGCACACTTATATACCTGCAATTAGTTGGTTATGAACCGATTCTCACTCTCACGTCGTCTTTGAAAAGAAGATGTATAGCCTAATTAAGAAAACTTAAGAACTTTTTTAAGCAATTTTTAGCCATTTTTCAACTTAGGCAATCTTGTTGCACATTATTTTGTTGTTTGTTTGTGTCACAAACACGGTTACCAACTTAATATTTAAATTATTATTATCAATCTCTTATTTAAATAATATATTTAGTATGGAGTAAAACGCCGCTTTGTCTTAAAAAATCCGTCAGTAATTGACTAGCTACGTGGGATAATGAATTTTCAAAATTTGTACTTTTGGAATTAAAATAGAATGGAAATTGAACCAATTGTAGCACCCACTATCTACCAATATTTATGGTATTTAAGCTTTTTGATAATATAAATATAAGAATATTTATTTATTGGATTGACTTGAAGTATTATTTCGATATGGAAACGTGAAATAATAAAAATATTATATTAATTTATAAAATTATTTTTTTTCAATATTTGTCTTTGTTTTGGTTTGGCTAGTTGAAAAAAATATTTTCCTGTAATATTACTGCACTTCTATGAAAATCGACAGCCTCTGTGGAATGTAATCCATGGTGGAGCCGAACTTTACTTGAACACCGTTTTTACTTGTTTTAACTTACATGGGAGGTGAGCGTGGTTGTGAGGCGGATTTAAACAAAAATTTGTTTTTATCTAATTTGAGGATATAAGGGATGTGTGCAAAATTTCAAGGTCCTAGCTTTATTCCTTCAATTTTTTGCCGAAAACTGTATGAAAATATTGCACTGTGCGCACTATAATCAAAGCTCATCGCTTTTGGTGTTGGACTTCCTCAGAGATTGCACTATACGCGTTGTTGTGGATGGATTCTCATCTGGCGAGCATAAGATGACCGGAAGGTACCACAGGGCTTTGTTCTTTAATGCACGTAAGACCAATTGCTTCCCGTTGTCTCACAAGCCATTCACTGATCCGACGGCGTTGTCAATTTCTTTGAACGGCCTAGTTATTGAGCAATCAGAAGCAGATGTTCTGGATATGACAATACAAAGCGATGATCGTTGGGCAAACATATATTTGAAGTGTTGAAAGAAGCATGGCCGATTTTCGAATAACGAATAATACGATTAATTCGGGCCAAAATAATTGAATATTCGAAATGTTATACTACCAAACATTTTTGGAGCGAAATATCATTTTTGGAGGAAAATAAAAATAATTGAACAAATGATTTTCCTTTATATCTACCAAAGTTTGGAAGGCATCATTCATTTTTTAATGAAAACTTTGAAAATTAAATTCTTGCTTTGCTAGCTCAGCTATATATGCTTTGCTATTTGGAGTTGAAAGCGTTTCAGAATATGCTGTCACTGAAAGAGAAAATATTGTCGCTGAAATTAGTCTTTAGTCCGAACTGAACGAAACAATAAAAATAGTACAAATTCCAGCAAAAAACGAAAAGTAGAATCGAATGACAACAAGATGATTTTTTATATTTAGATAAATCGAAAAAAGAACTCAAAAACTTTATTACATGCTCTTCTTCCTATTGCTCCGACTTCAACAGTAAGTGAAAGAGTTGTTTTCGAAATCGAACTTTATTAAAGCAAAGGATAAGAATCGTCTTAAATCCAATAGCATTTTCAAATAAAACGATGAAACTTTAGTATGAGTTATGTATTCCTATGAAAATCTAAATAATTTACAAGAAATTTTATTCGATTAATCGAATATTTAAGTTAGAGCTGTCGGCTTTATTCGGTTATTTAGAATTTTTTATTTTCGAATAAACGATTAATCGAGTAATCCAAAAGTACGAACAATTGGATACCCTATTCGTGACTTTCCGGCCGTACTACACATTAAATTCTTTCTTCACTCAGGCAATCCGCATGTTGACTCGGCTTCCGGCAAATATCATTCCCTACCAATTACAACATTCCGAGATTCAACGCAGATGTTAAAAAACACAACAACATAATTCCCCAACTACCTCCCGCCAAAGCAATGCTTTGCATTTAGAGGGGACATCCCCTTAGGGTTTGTTCAATAAAAACAAGTAAGGAAGTCTAAAGTCGGGCGGGGCCAACTATATGCTACACCCCACTTTCTATCCGAATACAATTCAATTAGGTAAAAAATTGAAAACGGAAAGGATTTGTTAAAATATGTAATTTCTAGAGCAGAACGAGAGGAATATATAAATCAGAACCGATCTGACCTAAATCTGAACCGATTTTCTTCAAATTAAATAGCGTTCGTCCTTGTACCGAAAAACTACGTTGTGCAAAGTTTCATTTGGTTCTGTCTACAATTGCGACCTGTATCGTGATTACAAGAATAGATGAACAGACAGACAGACATTGCTATATCGATTCAAAAAGTGAAGTCGGTCGTTATAAAGGGTGATTTTTTAAGAGCTTGATAACTTTTTAAAAAAAAAAACGCATAAAATTTGCAAAATCTCATCGGTTCTTTATTTGAAACGTTAGATTGGTCCATGACATTTACTTTTTGAAGATAATTTCATTTAAATGTTGACCGCGGCTGCGTCTTAGGTGGTCCATCCGCTTAGTCCAATTTTGGCATTTCCACGTTTTTGAGTAACAGAGACCCAATTGGTGCGAACGGCGACGAATCGAAAATTGGTGGTCATCATTAACACTGGCCGATACAGCTGCGATATTTTCTTCAGTTCGCACTCTACGTAAGCGTGTTGGTGGTTTAATGTCCAACAATGTAAATTTGGTGCGAAATTTAGTCACAATAGCCCGAATAGCCGCTTCAGTGGGTCGATTAAACTGACCATAAAATGGAAGCGCGCAATGAACTTTCTTAACAGAGCACGCATTTTGATAATAAAATTCAATAATTTGCAAGCGTTGTTCGTTTGTAAGACGATTCATGATGAAATGTCAAAGCATACTGAGCATCTTTCTCTTTGACACCATGTATGAAATCCCACGTGATCTGTCAAATACTAATGCATGAAAATCCTAACCTCAAAAAAATCACTCTTTACTTAATAATGGGTCTATCTCGCTTCCTTTTGGTTGTTATAAAGATGTTCAAAGAAGTGAAAAAGATGTTCATCTTGTGAGTCGGAAGTAGTGAAAAGTGGGATCTTCACCAATGACTTTAATATAAAGTTGTCATAGGAGGGATGTCTTTTATTTCGAAAGACTTAAAAGTTATTTTAAAATAGTTGCAAAGGAACCACTTTTTCACTAGTTTCCATTTCGGTTTGAAAAAATCTGCCGCTACCGGGGGTAGAATAAGTGACCTGCTGGTCGCTACTACGGTACTCTAACCATCTCAGCTTAAAATCGGTCGGCTTGTATCTCTGAACTTAACGAAATATTTATTTAGTATGAACTAATATATAACGCAAATTAATATTAAATCAAAATTAGAATTAAATAAATTAGTAGTATTAATAACACGGTACGACACGAAAAAAAATTACTGGGTTTTGACAATGGATTCTGAAAGAGGAGACCAAAAAACAATATACGTGTGTCGGCGTTTTTTTAGATCACATCGGAATTTCATTTTATAGGCGATTAAAGTTTCCCAACTCTGGTCTCTTCTTGCAGCATATCGGAGTATAAAACTATGTTTTCTTTACATCTGAGGCTAGGGTATGTACAGCAACTTTGTCGAATATTTTTGTAGACCATATTAACCCTCTAACTACACCTCATAACTGCATTTTTAGGCTTTATTTTAAAAAATTGTAAAAAACATCCCGAAAAGGGGGAATGAAATGTTCTACAAAAATGTTGGCCATACAATTTTACTATATATATCAGAACACACCAAAACCCAAAACTTAACACAGACGCCAAAAAAAATATTGCCCATTAGGGTTAATATAGATATTGTTCAGTAGGGGTGGAATAGTGCACGACTTTTGGATTTTGATATGCTAGAACCCCCTATTTTGTGAGGTTCGGAAATAAAATTCATGAGCCAAAAAATGTGGGGTGGTGGGTGAGTGTAAGTGGGCGCTCATACAGGAAAAGTCTCAAAACTCCCTCGGAGTCACCCCCAGAGGGGTTAAATGTAGGACCGACCCCCATTAATTTTCCCTCCTCAACATTTATTTCGAACACACATACCCTCTATCCCCACACTGTTTATAAAATTTGTCCCCAACGCTTTTACTGGCCCCAGGAGAACGCTAGTGGGGTCAAATATTTTTTCAGAAGTGGAGGTATGTTTAGGGACAATGTTGAGGAGGCAAAATTAATTAGGGTCAGTCGTACACTTCTCCCCTCTAGGGTCTACTGTGGGTCAGTTTTGAGCCTTTCTTTCATAAAAAATATGAAAAACATATCCTATGCCTTGGATGTAAAGAAAACATAGTTTTATACACCGACATGCTGCAAGAAGAGGCCAGAGTTGGGAAGCCCTTATCGTCTATAAAATGAAACTCCGATGTGATCTGTCAAAACGCCGACATATATATTTTTGTTAGTTTCCTCTTTCAAAATTTATTGTCAGAACCCCGTAATTTTGGAAAAGGTTTGAAATTGTTGTGCAGTGTAATTAATAAAAATGAAACATTTGAAGTACATTAATAAAGCAATAAATTTGTATTTTTTTAAGCAAAATATAAAATAATACATATTTAAACATTGTTTATGTATAAAAATAATAATAACAAACAAGTAAGGAAGGTTAAAATCGGGCGTGGCCGACTATATGATACCCTACACTTAGTCATTATGGTATCCTATGGTGTAGGATATAAAAAGGTCATTACATTTGAACCGGGTGATATACGATGCAGCTATAAGAGGAGAATATACTACATATTCCATACTTGTATCTGTATTTGTAGGAAAATTTGAACACCAACTTTGAATGGGAGCTATATGCACATCTAAACCGATGTGACCCATGTTTAGCAAAGGTTTTCTAATTGAAATATTAGACGCTTTCCCAAATTTTAAGGAGTGTTAAATATTTGGTTTCTAGAGCGGAAAGAATCAAATCGGGAGCTATATATAATTTGAACGGATGTGACCCACTTTCGCTATAGAAATTTCTATTTGAAAAATTAGCTGTTGTGCCGAATTAGAAGAAAATCTTTACAAAAATGATTTCTAGAGCGGAAGTAATCAATACAGTAGCGAAATTTGTAATGGAGCTATATATATATCAAATCGGATGAGACATTTGTATGGTAGCTATATATGAATCTGAACCGATCTATCCTATTTTTACCAGAGCTGCTTCTAGTTGAAATATAAGCTGTTTTGCCAAATTTGAAGAAAATCTGTCAAAGTTTGTGCTTTCTAGAGCTGAAAGAGTCAAATCGGATGAGACATTTGTATGGGAGCTATATATAAATCTGAACCGATCTATCCTATTTTTAGCAGAGCTGTTTCTAGTTGAAATATACGGCGTTTTGCCAAATTGGAGGAAAATATGTTGAAATATGTGGTTTCTAGAGCGGAAAAAGTAAAATCGGAAGCAAAATTTGTATGGGAGCTATATCTAAATCTGAACCGATTTGCTTCAAATTAAATAGCGTTCGTCCTTATCCCATAAAACTTCGTTGTGCAAAGTTTCATTTAGTTCTACCAACAATTGCGACCTGGACTTTGATTACAAGAATAGATGGACAGACGGACGGACATCGCTAAATCGACTCAAAAAGTGATTCTAAGTCGATCGGTATAATAAACTATGGGTCCATCTCGTTTCCTTTTGGGTGTTACAAACAAATGCACAAAGATATTATACCCTGTGGTGTAGGGTATAAAAAAAAAAAACAAAAAAGATTTTTCCCGAGCCACGATTCGAACTTGAGACCTGCTGGGTGCAAAGCAAACAACTTACCTCTGTGACCCGATACTATGAAGTCGTTTCCATAAACTTGTGAAAATGCTATTCGTAAAATGTTACGGGATATTAACATAATATCGACTTTTTTGGAAGTTGTTTAAAAGAATTTCCTCAAAAGCGGGAAAAACTGCAGATTTGGATTTTGAGATGGGATTAAAATGCACTTTCTACGGAAATACTTCCAATTTTTTGCTGGGTAGCTGAGATGTGTATGCTATAGTTATTGTCAAACAGAGCCACTGACATCTGGCCAACCACCGCTGTATATATCGAGTGACCCCCAGCGAGCTCCGATATTCATTTGACAGGAATATAAGGCGATGTCAGTTTTCCCCATTCTTGTTTGGCATTTTGCCCCGTAAAGTTTAAACGCTTTAGCCACTGACTCTGACTATGACAGATTGACAATAAACCACTTATTTCATTCTTTCTACGATTGAGTCTATTCTGAACCGTGTATTTTCTTTCTATCCAATGCACAGTGCTTTTAAGTAATTTACAACCCCTATTTTATTGTAATTACAGAAAGACGGCCAGCCCCTACCAGCTGATCGTGTAGTCCTGGAGGACGGTAACTTAACCATTAACGGCCTGGTCGAAACCGATCGCGGCCTGTACGAATGCATGGCAACCAATGAAGCGGCCACTATAACGGCCGAAACGGAGCTGATGATAGAGAATATATCGCCGCGGCCTCCCTACAACTTAACAGCGAATAGCACGGAAACTTCCATAACCATACGGTGGCAACCAGGTAAGTCCTCCTTGCAACAGCAACAACAATGACAGCACCTTCATTTACTTTGCATGCAGAGTGCATGAGCATGAGCATGCGACTGAGTTTGTTGCCCGCCCACACCCACCTTACAATGACCAGGGCTAATATTATCTACACACACACATACACTCGTATTTGAATAAGGAATTCATATGCATCAGTGTTGCCAACATCATGCAACAACACCAAAAAAAAACATACATATAAAATATGCATTATTTGAATATGACCAGCAAAATGCAGACAGGCTTGTGCAGCATGTGCAGGGTCCTGTCTGTCCTTTCATAAAAATACTCCGGCAAATATATACCTTTTGGTTTTTGTACAATGTAATTTTGGTGTTAGCTTGTAAGGGGGTGGGGGGAATTTGTGGGCATAGGGCGGATATGGGGTTTGTGAAAAGTGCTTATGTGGCAGCAACAGAATTGTTCATTTCGTAGAATGGAATATGCATTTTTTAGGTTTTGCTTATTTAGCATGAAAACGCTTGTTTTGCAAGTAAATATTTTCATGTTTGTTTAACAAACACAAGTAAAATATTCCCTTGAGCCGCAACCATATTTGCCGGAAAACCTTTAAAATATATATATATAATATATACGATTAAAATTTAAAGGGAAAGTGTTGCAAGAACACAAAATGATATTTTTAGGGGATAATGAATTAATCCTTAGATGCCCTTCCAGCAAGAAATCACAATGCGTAAAAACAACATTTTTAATTTTCGACACTTTTTATGCGAAACAAAAAAAGAAGAAAAAAAGTTCGCCAGGGAAGAATAATTATTAGCTGTCCTATAGTATGAAGTGCATTCCACAGTATTACCGGTAAAGTAGACGACGCACAGTGGGGCCTTTTGACTTTTTGCGTTGCAAAAATCATAACTTCTGAAATAGGGATCATAATTATAAAAGTAAAATTTTGTTGTAAAGAAGACATCATAGGCTTTAAAATGAGACCACGAATTTCATCCTATACTTACTGGGAGCTTTAAAATCAGACGTTGAACTTTTTTGTTACCAAATTAATCATTTTTCATTTATTTTTGATCTATTTTTTATAAAGTTATTCTCAAAAATAGTTTTGCCACGCCCTTCCCGCCCCCAGTACTATTTTTTTAATATATACCCTATAGAACCTATCTGTATGAAGTTCCAAAACGAGACAAAAGTTTTTATAATATTAATAGGGATATATATTTACTTTACGTGGAAGGTGTCACACCCACTTTTCACGTACCGCCCACTTTTTCCACAAATTTGCACATTAATATTCACTGAACTCACACAAGATTTCAAGATTCTTGTTGCCATATAACGGAATATATATTGGGTTTTAATTTTTAGAGAATATGGCACGACCATCTTTCAAAACTTAATGAACTCACAGAATTTCAGGAAACTCGGTGTCTTGTAAGAGAAAATACTCTATAACTGGTTTTAATTTATTATGGGATGTGCCACGCCTTCTTCAAAAATACCGCCCATTTTCTCACAACTATCCAGACTAATAGTGGATGGATTTACATAAAATTTCAGAACTTTCAGTGTCATAAAAATGAATATATTTAATAATTGATTTTAATTTCGTATGGGAGGTACTACGCCCCCATTTCCAATTTCGCCAATTTTTTGCACAACTTTTCAAATTAATACCCAATGAACTTTCACAAAATGTCAAGACTCTAATGGTCATAGAACTGCAAATATGTTGCTTTTTAAAATGCGAAATAAATATATAAATAATAAATGCCACACTTTTATTGTAATAACATGCGAATAGGCACGTATCAGCAGCCAACTTTAATTGAATACGGCAGAATAATGTGTACTAAATCACCTAAAAGTAATGTGTTCCAAAACTAATCAAAACTTTTTTAGTTCTATTCCACCAAAGTTGAAAAACGATTAAAATATAGTGGTTTTTTACTACCGTGATTTTTTTGGTAACTAAGCCTCAGAAACCACCAATTTTTTTTTATTCCATTTGATTTAACGTACCTTTCAAACGAGACCAAAGACGTAAAAATTGGGTAGATAGTTTGTCTGTAACTCATTTATGAATCTAACAATTTTTTCACTTTTTGTTTTTTCTTGAGTTCTGAAGAAATGAATCAAATTTGAGCGGCTATATAAACCAAAATTTTTGTTCGATTTTGAATCGGTTTTCGGATTTTCGATCGATAATAACTACTCTATCAATTGGTATTATCATTTTTACCAAAAGCTTTTATCAAATTTTCGACTTTTGCCACTAATTCCTGGCAGAGGCCCCACAGTGCGAAAACATCTTATATTTTAACTAGAAACTCCTGTGGTAAAAATGTGTTAGATCGGTTCAGATTTAGATATAGCCCCATACGAATTTCACTCCCGCTTTGACTCTTTTCACTCTAGATACCACATATTTTAACAGATTTTCTTCAAAATTGGCAAAACATCTTATATTTGAACTAGAAACACCTGTGGTAAAAATGTGTTAGATCGGTTCAGATTTATATATAGCTCCCATACAAATTTCGATCCTAATTTGACTTTTTCCGCTCTAGAAACCATATATTTTACCAGATCCTCTTCAAATTAGGCGAAATATCTTATATTTGTTCTATAAGCAGTCATGGTGCAAATGGGTCAGATCGGTTCAGATATATATATAGCTCCCACACAAATTTCACTCCCGATTTCACTTTTTCCAATCTATAAACCACATATTTTAGTTCAGATTTACATATAGCTCCAATACAAATATCGCTCCCAGATAGAATTTTTCCGCCCCAGAAACCACGAATTTTAACCGAATTTCTTCGAACTGATCATAACACGTTGTATTTGAACTGGAAGGACTTATTGTGATATAGCAAATACAAATATTCTTCTCGATTTGACAAATTGGACCAGGTCATATTAGCCTGTGATTAGGATTAGCATACAAAAATTCTTCCCGTTTTCACTTTTTTACCGAGTTGAATTGTATTCGGATAGAAAGTGGAGTGTATCATATAGTCGGCCCCGCCCGACTTTAGCCTTTCCTTACTTATTTTTTTTTTAATTTTCTGATTTGACTATCCACTCACTCGTTAGATTGTAACTACATAAGTGGCTACGAACATAAAAATAATAGAAATAAAATAGTTCAACAATGGAGCAGCATATAACCGAAGGTTATAATTCGCTACAACGATTTTGTTTAAAACTTTTTTCTGGAATTAGGGCATATCGTACTATCACATTCCATAATTTTGCGTTAATAGCATTTTGATTCACAAATTATCAGGCTAAAATAGAATAAATAGTGGCTGTAAAGTCAAAAATTGTGAAAAGTATCTTTAGAAAAAACCCGCGTAAATTTTTACCAGATATTTCTTTGGCATATGTTTATTGACTTTATGGGGAATATTTCTGTCAGAAAAGTTTCAAAATCCTGGATGGAAAAAGTTAACATATAAGCAATTGCAACCGAGAATTTTGAATGTTTGAACAATTTCAGCGACTGGCTACAAATTACAAGCGATATTGGTTCTTAAACACAAACAAAAAATTAGTCGGCTCCGTTGGCTAGATCGCGAGAAAATCATTAAACAAAAATGTCATATGTGAAAATCATTTTAGCCATATTTGCCGCGAATATGTAAATTTTCCAAAAATATCCAATTTATATTTTTAGTTTACCGTGCCCTACCGCAATATCCACATTTTGTAAAAAAACGGAGAAAGATAGAAATGGTACCAATCTGAAGGATGAAGCTGGAATCTTTAAACGCAGAAAATGAGTTTTCTACACAACATTGCCAACATTTAATGAAAAATGTTATCGAGGTTACAATAAGTCTTATTTATATATTTGAGCATTAATGGCCATGTGCTTATTTCAACATTGATAGTGCTCAATTTTCAACGTGCAAAAGTGGCTATGAACCATAAAACCGCGAATAATAGGAAATTTCGAAAACATTGTTATCGTTGCAATTAGTAATCCTTTTTAGATTAAACTGTAGAAGAATAATTAATAATTACTCTTAAAATTAAGAAAAAAAATCAGTTTTTTCGCTCTCCTGAAAGTTGTGTTTTTGTTTATAGCCACTTATGAATATAAGCCCTCGATATATATTCTTGATCGTCATAAAATTCTAATACGATCTAGCCATGCCCGTCTGGTGAAAGCACGCTAGCATTTAAACGATAGGAGCCAGGAGGTCCAAATTTTCCATAAATGTGTCTCATTGTCGTAAAACGGTTTGGATTGCAACTGGTCGAAATCGACCCAATGGGAAAAATTTATCCCTCACAAGGACCGAAAATACCACTAAAAACCCTGAATATTTAGAGTAAATATGTTTTATATGTTTAGTTATCCACATCGTTTATTATACAGATTGGTTTAGAATCACTTTCTGAGTCCGTCTGTCCATCTATTGTTGTAATCAATGTACAGGTCGCAATTATGGTCCGAACTTAACAAAAATTGCCACAAGTAAGTTTTGTGGCTCAAGGACGAACGGTATTTAATTTGAAGCAAATCATACAAATTTCGCTCCCGAGTTGACTTTTTCCGCTCTAAAATCCACATAGCTTATCAGATTTTCTTCAAATTTGGCACAACGCCTTACAATCCAACTATAAACACCTATGGTGAAAACTGGTAAGATCGGTTCAGATTTAGATTTAGATTTTTAGAAACACATATTTTACTCCATTTTCCTCAAATTGGGCACAGCACTTTAAAATACTGTTAGAAATATCAATGTTCAAGTGTTTAAAATTGGTTCAGATTTAGATATAGCCACAGTATAAATTTTGCTCCCAAATGTTTATCTGATTATATTTTACCTTGAAGAGTGAGTCACAATGGTCCCATACAAAAATTCTTCCCGATTTCACTTTTATTTACCGAATTTAATTGCAATGCGGTAGAAAGTGGAGTGTATCATATAGTCCGTCCCGTCCGACTTTAGCCTTTCCTTATTTGATTTTTTCAATATGTCTACTATTGTTCAAAAGTCGTACTTTGAAGGGGGTAAAATGGGATAAAATGGTACCAACCAAATGGCCGCAGCTAGAATCGTAGAATTGGTGTATTCATTCCTATGACTCCATATACACGCAAAATAAAAAGATTTCCAAATACGTACTTTTACGTCAAAAATTTATTTTAAATCATGAAGATAGGTTATTTTGCACTATGTACATGAGAAAAAATTGTACTTTTAGAATTAAAATAGAGTGGGCAATGCCCACTGGGCATACAACCAACTGTAGCACCCACTATCTACCAATATTTATGGTATTTAAGCTTTCTGGAAATATAAATATAAGAATATTTATTTTTTGAATTGACTTGAACTATTATTTCATATTGGTAGCCTTGCCTTATAAGCGTGATTTAAAATAATAATAAAAATATTATATTTATGTGTTTGTTTTGGTTTGGCTATATTAAAAAAATATATTCGATTTTCGTAGAAGTGCAGTAATAAATCGACAAGCCTCTGTGGAATGCAGGCCATGGTGGAAGGTATATAAACGCAGTTTTTACTTGTTATGACTTCAAATGTGTGTTTATGCCAAATGTAGTTTGGTAGTAATAAATATTAAAAAATATCATTTTTGAAAAAATATATGACCAACCTATTTTATTCCTTCAAAAGCCTTTAAAAATAAAATGCATATTTAGAACGGTTAAAAGTTTTGCCGTTTTTGCAGGGCAACGAATTGCTTCCGTGAATGATAGGAAATATTTTGTGAAAGCAAAATCGGTTTTAGTTCCAAAACACGAATTTCTCATTATTTAATATTTCTACCAGAAATTACAACTTTCAATATCTGTCTTGCAATTTAAACAATTATCCTGGTATTTAAAGGATGACACAACATATGAAATTTGAATGCTTATACCAAACGCATACATCAAAACATTTGAATATCATCAAACAAATAAAATCACAATTGAATAGTTAATAGAATTCACATTAATTCTAATAAGATTAAATTTTGCACATGCCATACAATAGAGTTGGTAAATAGTTTCAGACAACACACTGTGCCCCATACATCTGGACAAACAAATTTGTGTGTGTACTTAGAGAGGGCATTATACCTGCAGACATTTAATGATTCATCGAGGAATAAATAAAGGAATTAAATACCAAGTTATGCATATGATTGTGCAATTAAATTAAGACTCTTGTGTTCAAACAAAGCTGACATTTTCGAAACACTTAACGTTTTGTCTATTTCAATTTTGATTTACAATTTAACTTTGCAAATGTGATATTTGTAAGTTAAATTGTTGTTACGAGATAGAAAATTATGTTTTTATATCGAAAAAGCAAATCTGCGACTGATTGAACAAAAATTCCCGCGGAAAGTCACTTAATTCTGAAAACATGTGAATTGAAAACTTCTTTCACTTGAGATTTAATTTCGTAGAAATTTTGAACTGAAAATATGCATAAAAATTTCAACCATTTTTGGTAATTTGCTGTCCAACAGCAGTCTAATTAGCTAAGGTAACAGAAACAAATAACTTCTGTAATATAGAAAATAACGACGGCGCACAGTGGTTCAGAACCCAAATCCATCGGCCAAAATTCAATAACTTTTGTTCTAGTAGACACTTTTGAGTTCTGTAAAAAATCAAAATTAGACAAGGACCCAAATATTTTGATATATTAAAATTAAAAATCGGGAAATCGGATATATTTTAGAAATCGGCCCAAAGTTGACTATTTTTCGTATTTTTCAATTTTAAAGAAAATTAAAATTTTTATTTTTTTGTGTTTATGTTTTTTAACATATTACGTATTTGTTCATAATGCGAAGAAAAAAAATTAATTTTTTTTGTATTACAGATTTTCACGTTTTTCAGATTTTGAAAATTGAAAAAACATAATATATTTTTTTTATTTCGTAGAATTGTTTTTCACACAATTTAATAGTTTTGCACTCAGATATTTTTTCTTTGAAATTGTGGTTTCTTAGCTTTATTATGACGTCAAAACTATATTTGTGCCAAATATAGTTCGTTTGTAATAAATATTTAAAAAAATATCCTTTTTGAACAACTGTCTGACTTTGGACCAATTTAACTTTTTCCCTTCAAAAGTCTTTAAAGAAATATATACATATTTGGAAAGGTTTGAGGGTTCCCCGCTTTTGTATGGTAACTTGCACGAAATTACACCCTTGGAAGATAGGATACATTTAGTGCAAAAAGTCTGATTTTTTTTAGTTCCAAAACGAAATTTCTTCATTTTCTACTATTAACTTCTGAAAAGTAGGTATAATAAAGCTAAGAAACCACAAATTCAAATAAAAAAAGATCTGAATGCAAAAGCTCTTAAATTGTGTGAGAAGCAGTTCTACAAATCCAAAAAAAAAAAAAACAAATTACGTTTTTTTCAATTTTCAAAATCTGAAAAACTTGAAAATCTGTAATACAAAAAATTAAAAATTTTTCTTCGCATTATCAACAAATACGTAAAAATATGTTAAAAAACATAAACACAAAAAAAAAATAAAAATTTTAATTTTCTTTAAAATCGATAAATACGAAAAGTAGTCAACTTAATATCTCAAAATAATCCTTGGGTCCTTGTCTAATTTTGATTTTTTACAGAACTCAAAAATGTCTACTAGAACAAAAGTTATTGAATTTTGGCCGACGGATTTTGATTCTGAACCAATGTGCGGCGCACAGTGGAACATTTTCATACAATCTGCGGCATAGAGGTAGGACCTTGGAATTTCGTTCACATCCCTTATATCCTCACATTAGAGTAAAACCCATTTTTTGTTTGAATCCGCCCATAACCACGCCTACCTCCCATGTTAGTTAAAATAAAAAACGCCTAAATTTCTTATTTGAATATATATGTTAATACAGATCATTACCAGTGATTTCATTTGAGTACATAGTTAAATGAAAATTGTCAGTGCCACACCCAAACAAAATTTTTAATTTTTAAAATTTTTGAAATTTTTGATAAAATTTACTTTATTTGTATACACTCCACGAGAGTATTATGTCTTTGTGCATTTGTTTGTAACACCCAAAAGGAACCTAGATAGACCCATTGTTAATTATACCGATCGACTTAGAATCACTTTTTGAATCGATTTAGCAATGTCCGTCTGTCTGTCTGTCTATTTGTCCGTCCGTCCATCTATTCTTGTAATCACGATACAGGTCGCAATTGTAGACAGAACCAAATTAAACTTTGCACAACGAAATTTCTCGGAATAAGAACGAACGCTATTATTTTGAAGAAAAACGGTTCAGATTTAGATATAGCCCCCATACGACTTTCACTCCCGATTTGACTCTTTTCACTCTAGATGCCACATATAACAACAGATTTTCTTCAAAATTGGCAAACTATCTTATATTTCAACTAGAAACACCTGTAGTAAAAATGGGTCAGATCGGTTCTGATTTATGTATAGCTCCCATACAAATTTCGCTCCCGATTTGACTTTTTTCCGCTCTAGAAACTACATATTGTATCAGATTGTCTTCAGATTTACCAAAGCATCTTATATTTCCACAAGAAACAACCATGGTGAATATAGGTGAGATCGGTTCAGATTTATATATAGCTCCTATATAAATTTCGCTCCCGATTTGACTTTTTCCGCTCCAGAAACCACATATATATTATCTTATATTTGAACTAGAAACACCTGTGGTAAAAATGGGTCCGATCGGTTCAGATTTATATATAGCTCCCATACAAATTTCGCTCCCAATTTGACTTTTTCCGCTCTAGAAACCACATATTTTAACAGGTCCTCTTCAAATTAGGCGAAATATATTATATTTGTCCTAGAAACACCCATGGTGAAAATGGGTCAGATCGGTTCAGATTTACATATAGCTCCCATACGAATTTCACTCCCGATTTGACTCTTTTCAATCTAGATACCATATATTAGAAGAGATTTTCTTCAAAATTGGCAAAACATCTTATATTTCAACAATAAACACCTGTGGTAAAAATGTGTTAGATCGGTTCAGATTTATATATAGCTCCCATACGAATTTCACTACCGATTTGACTATTTTCACTCTAGATACCACATATTACAACAGATTTTCTTCAAAATTGGCAAAACAGCTTATATTTCAACTAGAAACACCTGTGATAAAAATGTGTTAGATCGGTTCAGATTTATATACAAATTTCGCTCCCGATTTAACTTTTTCCGCTCTAGAAACCACGAATTTTCACCGAATTTCTTCAAAGTGAGCATAACACCTTATCTTTGAACTGGAAGAACTTATTGTGAAAGTTAGTCACATTTTTTCATGTTTGGATATAGCCCCGATACAAATATTCTTATCGATTTGACAAATCGAACCAGGTCATATTAGCCAATGATTAGGAAACATACAAAAATTCTTCCCGTTTTCACTTTTTTACTGAGTTGAATTGTATTCGGTTGGAAAGTGGAGAGTATCATATAGTCGGCCCGCCCGACTTTAACCTTTCCTTACTTGTTTAATTTTATAATTGACTTAAGATTAATATCGACCCAATATTCACATGCACTCGCATGCCATAAAACCTTACATCCCTAAAGTATGCTTTAAATAAATTTTCCTAAATACATTAACAGAGAACAACGAAGAACGTATTGCTTCATTTTTGGCTTAGAAGGTTTTACCATTTCAGCAATTAAATCGATGTTGGCTGCTACAAGCAGAATATTGTTTAGAAAATGAATAAATAAGACAATAGTTTAGCAATATTTGTAAATGCCGAGGCATCAGTCGGTCTCGCGAATATAACTTATACTGTAGAAAATTACCAATACTGAATAAATACAACCTTCAGGTAAACCTATGTTTGAAAAGGAAAGCAAAAACGTAATTACACTTTTTTTAAATTCAAAAGAACACCTATTTTCAAGATATTATATATATATTATATTTCAGGAGCTCCTATTTTCTACGAACTAAACGAAATTTCAATACGATACATCGTTTCCGAGATACATCGCAATAAAATATCCTCCCTTATGATGAAATTTGCAACTATTTCGGCATTTATGAACTTTAAATGCATCCACAAATCTTTTAGAATTTGCTTTTTGAAGTAATGAAAATATGAAAAACAAGTAAGGAAACGCTAAAGTCGGGCGGGTCCGACTATATAATACCCTGCACCACTCCCTGCGAATATATCTCGCGTTGACTACTAAACCGTGGAAGCAATTTTATATCAAATTTAAAAAATATTGTAAATAATATTGTAATTGATCCAATTTTCCGGCAGATATTCCGAATAAAGTAAATATAACAAGGGGGCCTATAGCAACACTTGGGGCCTGTGCCAAAACATGGGCTTATATAGTTATTACAATAGATATTCCTAGATGAAATATATCATTATCTGCAAAATTTGATCAAGGTCCGATGCGATGTAGGTTCCAGAGCTGTAATAGGGTAGAATATGTTATAACAAAGTATGGACACATATATTTGACTTTCATACTATGTATTCTTAGTTGAAATATAATTTAATCTGCAAAAACTTCCGATGTAAATTGTGGGTCCTAGAGGGGTAATAATAAAAATGGGGCCCATTTGCAAGGGCACTACATTAAAAATTGGGCCCTTACACACTTCCAAAGTATGTATTCTTCGTTGAAATATAATTTGATCTGCAAAATGTTATCAAGATCCAATATTAGATGTGAGTTCTAGAGCGATAATAGTGTAAACTGGGGGGACATTTGTATGGGGCCTATACCAAAACATTGACCTATATAGCTGGCATTCAAAATAGGTGTTTCTAGTATAAATGTAACAAGATCCGATGTCAAATGTGCATTTTAGAGCAGTAATATTGTAAATCGGAGGTACATTTGTATGGGGGCTATATCAAAACATGGACCCATGTGGTCCACTTTCCCGCCAGCTTTTTCTAGTTCAAAATGAACACGATCCTGAAAATTTTGTCATGTAGTGTAATTTATAGGGATATTTGTATGGAGTCTATATCTAAATCTGAACCGATCGTCATTGGCAAAAAAGTGATTTTCGCCTAATTTCATGACAATCGGACAACAATTGCAATCTGTGGAGTGCGAACAAGCTTAGATGGACAGCAGACGGATAGACAGACATCTTTAAATCGATTCAGCTGGTGATTCTAAGCCGATCCGTATACTTAAAGGTGGGTCTAGCTCGATTATTTTTTGGTGTTACATACATTTGGCGGAAAACTAACTTAAAATACCCTAGTTCACGAAGTGGTATAGGGTATACAAATTCCGAAATTATTTAAAATCAATTCAATTTAAATGAATTGGACATAATTTTGACAAATTCATTTAAACTGGAAATAAATTGCAGTTCATTTGAATTAATTCAAATATCATTCAATTCTATTTTTTGTGAAAAAAATAATTTTATATTTAGCTAATTCGTAATGAATTGAAATCAAACAGGAATGATTCATTTACAGCACTGCTAAAATATATATTTAGAGCGGATTTAAATACACTAAACCGGATATATTAATAAAATAATAGGGGAGTTTTTGTTTTTATACACTCCACGAGAGTATTATGTCTTTGTGCATTTGTTTGCAAGCGGCTCCGTCCTACTTTAGCCTTTCCTTACTTGTTTGAATATAAGAATGTCCCAAAGTTGAATATGCAAATGTTGAATATAATGCAGAAACTATTCAAAATTACTTACAAATACTCCAAAACCTCAGCAAAGGTACTTTCAGTCATGAAAACTATTTTCAGTCGCAATTGATCTACAGTCATTAGACATATAGTCGCCTCAGATTATTTTAGGTATACTAACTATTTTTATTCTAATTTGTCTACGACGAGTTCTTTCATAACTTCTATATCTATCCATAGATTTGGCAACACGATAAATAATTTATTTTCCCGAGAAACCTCAGATTTGACCCCCTCTCGTTAGGAGCCATTAGACGTAGATGTTGCCACCGCAGAACTTAACATTCCAAATGTCTGTATAAAATTTCATCAAATTCGGTTAAGCCTTTAGGACTACCTTAATTATTTTCCGTTATTTTCTCAAATCCCCCGTAGTGCAGAGATGACCATAACTACATTTATCCATAGATCTTATAAGTATAAACTAGCAGTACCCGCTACTTCGCATACGAAAAAGCCTTTTTTAATAGTTTTATCCGTCTCGGTTTTTGGATAGTATTTATTTGATTTTCTTTTGGTGGATATAGATAAATCTAAAATAGTATTTAGGAAAGCTCTTATTAGATAGCACTCATATACAGCCAAAGGAATGTGCTGGTCGATGTGCACTATTTTAGATGAACTCCCTTCGTATGTATAATTTTTATCATTTTCTACAAAAAATTACAACTCTTACAGACCCTTTTATATCGATCTCATGTCCCCAAATGCAGCCGACCACTTTATAACATTTTGCACCTGTTTCCTAAAAACTACACATTTTGAAAGTAACATGTGTTTTTGCTTCCCCTAAAAAAATGTGCTTTATTTGGTATCACGTTTATCCCTTGTCGTCCCGCATCCTCTTTATAACTAAAAATTTTTGATTTGAACTGGGATATTGTCCTGGCTCAAGACAATATCCCATTTTGCTTCTATATTTAATAGAATACAAATTTATTTACAAATGGCATGGTGACATTTATTACTTGGCTGCAGACTACCACGATCATGATTTCGACCATGTCAAAAATCTTTTCAAGTGGCTTCGCAGCGACTTTTCAACATCAAACCTGGCCTCTATAAGGAGATGATTTGTAATATCCATTTATGTTCCTCGTTTACGTAATTAAAGTGCTGTACACATATTATACCGCGCGCGCCTTAAAAGTACAAATTTCGACAAATGCAATTTAACTGCACTTCTACATGGTCAGAGGAATTTACATATCAAATTTCACGATACTAGTTGCAATACTTTAGTTGGCAACATTTTCTATCCATTTTTGTGCCGTCCAGCCCTTAAAAGTACAAAAATGCATTCTATATGGCGAGAGGAATTTACATACCAAATTTCACGATTCTAGCTATAATACTAAAGTTGGTACCATTTTTATCCCACTCACACCTTATAAGAACACATTTCGAAAAAATGCATTTTGATGACACTTCTACATGGACAGAGGAATAAATTTCACGATTCTAGGTGTAATACTTTAGTTGGTACCATTTTTATCCCTTTTTGTCCCGCTCGGCCCTTCAAAGTACAAATTTCGAAAAATCCATTTATGTTGCAAATCTACATTGTCAGATTTCATGAATATTGCTGCAATACTTGTGTTGGTACTATTTTTATTTGATTTATTTATTTCAACTTGTAATTCAAAGCCATCGGGCCAATTTAAATCAAATTACAAAATGCATATATAATATTTTTTTAACATGGCTAAAAAAACTACTCAACACCCTTTATAAGTACAAATTTCAAAAAAAAATTCCATTTAGCTTTGCGATTCTACGTTCTCAGAGGATTTAACACACCAAATTTCGCGACTACAGCTGCAATACTTAAATTAGTACCATTTTTATTCTTTTTGTCCCTCACAACCCATAGAAGTACAAATTTCGAAAAATCCAATTTTGTTGCGCTTCTACATTGTCAGAGGAATTTACATACCAAATTCCACGTTTCTAGCTGTAATACTTTAGCTTGTACCATTTTTGTCCCTCTCATCCCTTATAAGTACAAATTTCGAAAAATCCATTAATGTTGCATGTCTATTGGATCAGAGAAATGTAAATACCGATTTTCACGAATTACTTAAATTGGTACCATTTTTATCCCTTTTTGTCTCTTTCCTCCCTTAAAAGTACAAATTTCGAAAAATCCCTATCTGTAGTTAGTCTACATGGTCAGTGGAAGGCACACACCGAATTTCATGTTTCTAGCTACTGCCATTTAGTCTGGACGAAGGTTCGATGTTCACCCTTGTTGTTCCTTTTTACCCCTAAATGTACGAATTTCGTAAAACCCTTTCTTAGTCGACGTCTACGTCATATTTGGGAACTACCCTGAAAATTTCATGACCCTGGCTTCAGCCGTTTGTTCTGGGGGCTGGTCAATGATAAGTCAGTCAGTCAGTAACGCAATTCTTTATACCCTCCACTAGGGTATTTTGTCTTTGCACATTTGTTTGTAACACCTAAAAGGAAACGTCTTAGACCCACCTTTTATTATACAGATCGGCTTAGAATCACTTTCTGAGTCGATTTAGCAAAGTCCGTCTGTCTGTCCATCTATTGTTGTAATCAATGTTCAGGTCGCAATTGTTGTCCGATTTTAACAAGAATTGGCACAAATAAGTTTTATGTGTCAAGGACGAACTCTATTTAATTTGAAGCAAATCGGTTCAGATTTAGATATAGCCCCCATACAAATATCGCTCTCGATTTGACTTTTTCCGCTCTAGAAACCACCCGATTTACCTTAAAATTTGGCACAACATCTTATAATCCAACTAGAAATACCTATAGTGAAGGCGCGCAAAATCGGTTCAGATTTAGATACAATACAAATATCGCGCCCGATTTGACGTTTAATTAATATTAAATAAATTAAAAATTAATTTAATGTTGTTTGTATGTATTGTTGGTCTGTTATGCTAATTGCTAATTTTGGGTCCTGCTGAAGACTTCAGTACAACCTTTGGTCTTAAACCAAAATAAATGACAACACAAATTAATTTAATTTTAAAATGAAAGTACCAAAGGCACCTTCGACGAGAATAGGATTTATAGTAATTTAATTTTTAAGTAAAAATATCTATTAATTCACGCTCCCGTTTTAATATTTTCTTTTAATATCCTTTTCTAGAGAACTTAATTTAAATTTCCCCCCATAATTTTTCTCGAAATAGAGTTTGTGTAATAGACATAAACAAATTTGGGTCTTTAAAATGAAAAATGCCTATATGCGAATATATTTTTATAATTTTTAATAACTAACTCATATTTAACTTTATGCAAATATTTTAAAATAATCAATAAGCGATTTATACACTAGCATACATACTTATATGATATACGGACAATTTGAATGATAAACAAAATATTCGCTATTATTACATTTCACTTGTAATCAAAAAATAACTGAGATTCCACTTTGGCATGCAATACGCTCCATTCCAGTTCGAACTACCACCCTGTGCTCAGTAACAAGGACGATACAACGCATCCGGTTTATAATCACACCATTCGCTTCATAGGCAACAACTACAACAACATTTACTACAGCACAATAAGCGAAAACACATTTTCATTTTATTCACACACACACATAAAACATACCCACTAGAAAAGGTCTTTCCACTCAGAAAAAAGTGAACCCAATAATTAGTTAAAATTAACATTAAAAGCAATACATGATTTGAACTTGAATCTAGTTCAATTTATTTACTCAAACTGAGGAAAATTCCAGTAAGTTCTTCCTGAAACCAAGTACATTTTTACTAAATCTAAGAAACATTTTGCTGAAATTTTCCTAAAATTGAGTAAATATTTCCTAAAACCAAATAAGTTTTTACTAAATTTAAGTAAAATTTTCCTAAAGTTAAGTGAATTTTTTTCTCAAACCAAGTAAGTTTTTACTAAATCTAAGTAAAATTTTGCTGAAATTTTCCTAAAATTAAGTAAATTTTTACTCAAATCAAGTAAATGTTTAACCAAATTGACAATTTTGCTGATTTTTTCCTCAAAACAAGTAAATTTTTACTTAAACTGTGGAAAATTTTACAAAGAAAAAAATTTACAAGGAAATAAGTAAACTTAAATTTAACTAAAATAATTCAAACAAATGACTTTGCTTCAGTGTATGCAAAACTAATACAAAAAATGACAACATGAAATATTTCTCAAAAATTTCATGGAACCTCTTCCATAAAGAGATGATCAATTACTTCATGATTGCTGCGAAGGCAAGGTTGGCGCCTTCGCAGTGGTTGTTTAGAAAAATACTTGAATTATTTAAGAAAAAAGTCTCTGCAAAGGCACGAGAATTACTTCTTTGAATTACATTCAAGAATATTTCTGAACAATTTGAAGTGATTTTTTATAAATTCATTAATACCTAAATGTACGAAGAAGTCGGCATAAATTTCAGTAAACACATTAACTTAATTTTAAGGAAAAAACTCATTTTTTAGTTAAAATTTCATAAATGGATTTTTTTCCTACAAAAAAATTCTTAATATTTTTCTTTATTTAAACCATGGAAATTTTATTCCACACAACTATAAATTACTCAATTGTAAAATCAATTGTTAGATCCAATGAAATGATTTTAAGTAAATTTACTAGCTTATATCTACTATTAGCTTATTTACTATGACTTTGAAATAAGGAAACTTTACTCATACTTGGTTCATTTTCCTACTTTGAAGGACATTTTTACTAAACTGTAGTAAAATTGTTGAACTTAATTGGAGTATGGATTTAACTCAAATTTAGGAATGCTATTTTTCTGAGTGTAAGACTGGAAACTGTCTACCACACAATTTTCAATTGTAATTCAAAAGACATCACATGATATTCAAAAAATTTCAATTGAAATTCAATAATTCCATTTGAAATTCAAATAATATTGATTGAAATACAAAAATTTCATTCAAAATTAAAAAAATATCAATTTGTAATTCAAAAGACACCATTTGTAATTCAAAAGACACCATTTGAAATTCAAAACTCGTCAATTAAAATTCAAAACTCGTCATTTGAAATTCAAAAGACATCAAAGTTTATATTTTTATACACTCCACGAGAGTATTATGTCTCTGTGCATTTGTTTGTAACACCCAAAAGGAAGCGAGAGAGACCCATTGTTAATTATACCGATCGAATTAGAATTACTTTTTGAATTGATTTAGCAATGTCCGTCTGTCCATCTAATATTGTAATCACGATACAGGTCGCAATCGTTGCCAGACCCAAATGAAACTTTGCACAACGAAGTTTTTCGGGACAAGGCGAACGCTATTTAATTAGAATCGGTTCAGATTTAGATATAGCCCCCATACGAATTTCACTCCCGATTTGACTCTTTTCACCCTAGATACCACATATTCTAACAGATTTTCTTCAAAATAGCCAAACATCTTATAATTCAATTGGAAATACCTGTGGTTAAAATGTGTTAGATCGGTTCAGATTTATATATAGCTCTCATTCAAATTTCGCTCCCAACTTGACTTTTCCCGCTCCAGAAACCACCTATTTTAACAGATTTTCTTCAAAATTGGCAAAAAATCATATAATTCGATTAGAAACACCTGTGGTAAAAATGTTTTAGATCGGTTCAGATTTATATATAGCTCCCATTCAAACTTCGCTCCCGACTTGGCTTTTTCTGCTCTAGAAACCGCGTATTTTCACCGAATTTGTTCAAATTGAGCATAACACGTTATACTTGAACTGGCAGAACTTATTGCGAAAGTGGGTCACTTCATTACAAGTTTGGATATAGCCCCAATACAAATATTCTTCTCGATTTGACAAATTGGACCAGGTTATATTAGCCTATGATTAGTAAACATACAAAAATGCTTCCCGTTTTCACTTTTTACCGAATTGAATTGTAATTGGATTGAAAGTGGAGTGTGTCATATAGTCGGCCCCGCCCGACTTTTACCTTTCCTTACTTGTTGAATTTCAAATTGTGTATTTTTAATTTCTAATGGAATTTTTGAAATTCAATTGATATTTCTTGAATTTCAAATGATGTCTTTTGAACTACAATTGATAATGATATTTTTTTAATTTCAAATAGAATTTCAAATGGTGTCTTTTGAAATTCAATTGATATTTTCTGAATTTCAAATGACATTTTTGAAATTCAATTGATATTTTTTGAATTTAAAATGATGTGTTTTGGACTACAATTGAAAATGGTGTAGATCAAGAGTTATTGAATTTTGGCCGATGGTTAGGCAATTTAAAGCACAACTATCGAGGCTGATATCTTCCAAAATCTTATGGCTGTGGTTTTTTCCTACTGGGACATATAAACGCATTGATTGTAGTGCATTCTGTTCCACAGTGGAACTTTCACTCTGTATGTACTGGCGCATGAGCCTTAGCGTGTCCCGCAAAGGGCACATTTTCCATGTGGATTTTTCTACTAATAAAGGGAACAATAATGGAAATATAATTTTTTTTTGACAATTCACAATGAAATGAAAATTTTTCATTACTTGTTACCCCGGTATTCAATTCGCATATTCTCGAAATTAATTTTCGTCCAAAACATCATCATGCATGAATTATTCATTTTTTTTTTGGACGGCTCACCCTAATGTCTCTGCATGAGTGTATTTTTAACATGGTTTCTTTCTCTCTCCCGTTTTGCATTGTCACACACACACACTCACCGACACACGCCCACACACACAGGATACTTGCGGCCCAATCTCGAATATACGGTCTGGTATCGTCTAACGGATGCCCCCGAATGGCGGACTATGCGTATCATCCAGAAGAATGTTATGGAAGCAACAATACCGCATCTGCTGCCGGGTCGCGAATATGAATTTATGGTCCTGAGTCAGGATAAATATGGCGATGGCATGTTCAGCAAACAATTTCGATATCCAACACAACGTAAGTTTGTTTTGCACGTTTTGTTTTGTCCTTTCCTTTCAATCTCTCTTTGCTGGCTATGCTGCCTACTTGGTTTGCGTTTGGCCGGCGGTTGCCGATCATCTGCTTGGCCGCCTAGTTGTCAATGTGCGAAGTCGTTCGTTTGTGATTTCAACGAAATTCAAAATCGACCCAGCGCAAATTAGCTGGACACAGTAGACAAGAGAGGCGATAATAATATTAGCTAATGTGTACAATTTAAAGGATGGAATATTTATCACGTCTAGCTCGGTTATATGCGATGCGCGCAAGGGTCATGCAGTACAGTAGGTTGGGTGGCTTTTCCCAGTCATCCCTTCGAAATAAAGTTTATATAGTTTTATGGTGATTTGCTAAATAATTCGTCCCTAAGTTAATTTAGAAAAATTAAAGAATCACTTTTTTAACTTTTCCTATTCATTTTGAAATTTACACTGTTTGTAGGAAGCTACATATCCGTTTTCAAGTTAAGATTTTTTGTGCAACTCTGTCAAAAAATATCGATAAAAGTCGGGTTTTGTTCACACACACACATCAAGCTGCTATGTAAATAAACAACAAGGGAAAAACATTTGGCAGCTGCTGTAACTACTATTTAATAATTCAGTTCAAATCAAATATTGATTACAGACCAAAAAATACAAACGAAAAAAAATAAAAAATATAGAAACTGATGAAACACATTTAATAAAACTACGCGATTTATTTCTTTCTGTACAATCGGAAAATTTGCCTCATTTTCAATTTCCGAATCCGGGGAAATTGTTGCGGGAATTTCAGGGAAATTTTAATAGAAACATTAGTGGATTCCATAAATTAATTTTTAATGAAATCGAAATTGAAACCACTATTTATTCAAACCAACGTCAAGATGTTGTTTCAGAATATGCAACATTCGACTATGGCTATTTCCATTAGCTATATAAAAATTTCTTTTAAACGATTATTGAAATTTTCTCCCAGGTGCGAATATGGGATAGTGGGTTTTAGAGAAGGACTATACTCGTTTGGGAATTAATAGACAACACTGTGCGACAGACCAAACACTCTGGGAAGTGATATTATTATAACCTACACCACTGCCCAAAAGGAAGCGAGACAGACTCATTATACCGATCTACATAGAATCTCTTTTTGAATCGATTTAGCCATGTCCGTCTGTCTGTCCCTCCGTCCGTCCATCTATTCTTGTAATCAAAGTACAGGTCGCAATTATTGTCCGATCCTATCAAAAATTGACAGAATTCAGTTTTGCGGCCCAAGCACGAACCCTATTAATTTTGAAGAAAATCGGTTCAGATTTAGATATAGCCCCCATACAAATGTCGCTACCAATTTGACTTTTTCCGCTCTAGAAACCACATATCTTACAATTCTACTAGAAACATCTGTGGTAAAATTGGGCCAGATCGGTTTAGATTTAGATATAGCTCCCATAAAAATTTCGTTCTCCATTTAAGTTTTTGAGCTCTAGAGATCACATAAAAAGAATTGGTTACATTATCTTAAAATTTGGTACAAAGCCTCATATTTCAACTAGAAGCATCTGTAGTAAAAATGATTCAAATCGGTTCAGATTTACATAGAGCTCCCATACAAATTTCGCAACCGATTTTACTTTTTCTCCTTTGGAAACCACATATTTAAAAACATTTTCTTCAAATCTGGCACAAAACCTTATATTTGAACGAGAAACACCTGTAGTGAAAGTGGTTCAGATATAGCTCCCATATAAACTTCGACCATCATTTAACTTTTTGCGCTCTAGAAAACACATATTTCAATAGATTTTCTTCAAATTTGTCATATCAACTTATACTTCAACTGCAATCATTATGGTGAAAGTGGGTCGATAAAGGCTATATAAAAATGTAGCTCTCGATTTGACTTTTGACGCTTTCAATTTTGGCAAAATACATTATATTTCAACTAAAGGGTGATTTTTTAAGAGCTTGATAACTTTTTTTAAAAAAAAAAAACGCATAAAATTTGCAAACTCTCATCGGTTCTTTATTTGAAACGTTAGATTGGTCCATGACATTTACTTTTTGAAGATAATTTCATTTAAATGTTGACCGCGGCTGCGTCTTAGGTGGTCCATCCGCTTAGTCCAATTTTGGCATTTCCACGTTTTTGAGTAACAGAGACCCAATTGGTGCGAACGGCGACGAATCGAAAATTGGTGGTCATCATTAACACTGGCCGATACAGCTGCGATATTTTCTTCAGTTCTCACTCTACGTAAGCGTGTTGGTGGTTTAATGTCCAACAATGTAAATTTGGTGCGAAATTTAGTCACAATAGCCCGAATAGCCGCTTCAGTGGGTCGATTAAACTGACCATAAAATGGAAGCGCGCAATGAACTTTCTTAACAGAGCACGCATTTTGATAATAAAATTCAATAATTTGCAAGCGTTGTTCGTTTGTAAGACGATTCATGATGAAATGTCAAAGCATACTGAGCATCTTTCTCTTTGACACCATGTCTGAAATCCCACGTGATCTGTCAAATACTAATGCATGAAAATCCTAACCTCAAAAAAATCACTCTTTAGAAAAACTGGGTCACATCTTTTCATGTTTTACTAAAAACTTCATACACATATTTAACTTTTTTGTCTCAAGTTATTACAGATTTTGATCCAATTATATATATATATGCAGCAGGAAATATACATTTGAAAGTAGGTCACATCGGTTCATTTTTCGCCGGATTCAATTGTAATGGCGTAGAAAGTGGAGGGTATGATATAGTCGGCCCACTCGACTTTAGTCTTTGCTTACTTGTTTTATTTCGCGATCATTTTCTTATGATTGAATTTTGGTTTTTTCCTACACCCATTTCTCAGAAATATATCAAAAAATGTTTTCATTAATTTATGCCGTTTTGGCGTGGTTAAATGATTTCCTAAAAAACTACACATAGCTACTTTTATTACGTAATTTATTTGTTGAAATGTCGACGAGATCGTTAGGCATGGAGGCTTAAACAAATCATTAGCAATGTCATTACTCATTATTAATACATTTGTATACCCTCCACCTCCAGTATGGGGGTATACTAACTTTGTCATTCCGTTTGTAACACCTTAAAATATCGACCTGAGACCCTAAAAAGTATATATATTCTTGATCGTCATAAAATTCTAAGACGATCTAGCCATGCCCGCCCGTCCGTCTATTGAAAGCACGCTAGCATCTATACGAAAGGAGCTAGAACGTTGAAATTTTGCATACATGCGTCTTATAGTCGTAGATCGGTTGGGATTGAAATGGAGCGAAATCGGCCCAAAGGGAAAACATTTTCCCCCACAAGGACTAAAAATACCCATAATAATCCCTAATATTTTAGAGTATTTAAGCATATATTTTCAATATGTACTTGCTTGTACTTTAGGGCGTACCTCAAAAAAAAAGTTCGCCGTACACCTTCGAATATGAAGTATTATTGAAAGGTAGTTTCAAAAAAAAAATTTTTATTTTTTTATGCCGAACGTAGGGGTCGCGCTTTTACATTTTTCTATATAACTTGTATTTATAAACGGATTTTAAAGTGTGATACATCGATGTTTTTGTCTCGACGAGGCCGATTTTTTTGTCTTTGAAGTCATTGAGCTCAAGCACCCCCTTCTGGTACTTACCCATCATTTCTCAGTTGCTACTACCCTAATGTACCACTCTAATAATCGAAAATTAAAGCTCGCATAAAATCATGAATCATGTTTGAGCTCAATGACTTCAAAGACAAAAAAATCGGACAAAAACATCGATGTATCACACTTTAAAATCCGTTTATAAATGCAGAAGTTATATAGAAAAATGTAAAAGCGCGACCCCTACGTTCGGCATAAAAAAATAAAAAAAATTTTTTTGAAACTACCTTTCAATAATACTTCATATTCGAAGGTGTACGGCGAACTTTTTTTTTTTTACTTGTAACCTGGTACGCTCTATTGTACTTGCCTTGTTCTTATTTCTAGGGGGTGAAATGGGGCAAAAAGGGATAAAAATGGTACATATTAAACGACAACAGCTAGAGTCATGAAATTTGGAGTATACATTACTCTGACTGTGTAGACACGGAAAATAAAGGGATTTTTCGAAATTGGTACTTTTTGGGGTCAAAATGGAAAAAGGGGATAAAAATAGTGCCAACCTAATGACCGCAGCTAGAGTCATGAAATTCGGTGTATACATTCCTTTGGCTACGTAGACATGGAAAATAAAATGTTTTTTCCAAATTCTAACTTTCAAGGGATACAATGGGTACAGAGGGATAAAAATGGTACCAACCAAACGGCTACACCTAGAATAAAGAAATTCGGTGTATACATTCCTCTGATTGCGTAGACACGTAAAATAAACGGATTTTTCGACATTCGTACTTCTTGGGGTTAAAATTAAAAAGGGGGTACAAATAGTACCAACCAAATGACCACAGCTAGAGTCATGAAATTCGGAGTATACATTCCTCAGACTGCGTAGACACGAAAATAAACGGATTTTTCGAAATTCGTACTTTCAAGGGATACAATGGTACAGAGGGATAAAAATGTACTAACTAAAGGACTACAGCTAGAATGATGATGGGTAGAAACGTCAAATAAAGAGATTTTAGATAGTCGTACTCTTAAGGGGGTAACAATGGTACCAAATGACCGCAGCTGGAATCATGGAATTCGGTGTATACATTCATCTGACTGCATAGACACGCAAAATAAAAAGTTTTTTTTTTTCAAATTTTTGCTTTTTGTTTTACGGCAAAAATTGGTTGAATCATGAAGTTAGGTTATTTTGCACTATGTATGTCTGATAATGGATTTTCAAAATTTAGACTTTTGGAATTAAAATAGAATGGAAATACAACCAATTGTAGCACCCACTATCTACCAATATTTATGGTATTAAAGCTTTTTTGAAAATATGTATAGAAGAATATTTATTTTTTGAATTGACGTATTGGTAGCCTTGCCTTATAAGCGTGGTTTGAAATAATTAAAATATTATATTTATTTATAAAATTATTTTTTTTAATATTTGTATTTGTTTTGATTTGGCTATATAAAACAACTTTATTTTCCTGTAATATTACTGCAGTTCTACGAAAATGGGCATCCTCTGTGGAATGCAATTGATGGTGGAGGGTATATAAAGTTCAGCCCGGCCGAACTTAACGCCGTTTTAACTTGTTTTATATAATAAAGCTGTTTTTCTGGATAACTAAGCTGCGATATCTAAAATCTAAATAAAATGTTAAATGTCACTGAAAATAAAAAATGCTTCTGTGTGTGTGAAAACAAATTTTGGAAAAATAATTTTGTGTTAAAAATTTTGGACTTAGCCGTTATAATTATCCAGTGAAAGTCAAAATGATGGTTATTGAAGCTAAGTCCAATAAAGTCAACACAAAATATTTTTTTGAAAATTTCTGTTGATACATATGTTTATATTGTAGTTGGCGACAATGTGAAAAAATAATTTTTAATTTTGAGCAAAAAATTGAATTTTTGTTAACGTTTTTGTTATCCCGGCTTAAAGAATATCAGCCAGTTTTAGTGTTTTAAGATGAGATTCTAGAATATGGAGTACTTCAAATGGACAAATATAGTAGACGAACTAAAAATTAGTAAGACTAATTTAAAAATTTTTTTCTATAGTTTCTCGTGGAGCGTATAAAAATATTTGCAAAAATTCTCAAATCGCAAAGCACAGATTACAAAATGAATGTCGTATATTTGACAATTCTACCGATGCGATAATACTTACGTTAACGAACTTGGTTCGATCGGTTCAAATTTATATATAGCTCGCATACAAATTTTGCACCCTTTTTGAGTCTCTCCGCTCTTCAAATTTGGCACATTTATATTTCAACAAGAATCATCTATATAGGCCAATGATATAGGTCCCATACAAAAGACTTTCTCGATTTCACTTTTTTACCTATTAGAACTGGGGTGTGTAGAATTTAGTACTTCCTTAATTATTGTATTTAGATTTAGAGTTTTAAGAATTCTGATCTAAACAATGGCTACAGCTACAAATATTCCTATGTTATTATACTTGCCAGGAATATCCGGGAAGTGAATTCCAAAGCCCATATAAAAGGAAGCCGTAGTGTCGCTTTTCTATCGACACTTTCATAGTATTTGTTCTTCGGATATTCGTGACCTTATTCCCGATGTGAGGATGTTCGGTAGAGATCGTCCGACATGATCCACTTCTACAACAACAGTTGTTCCAAGGTCAACTATAATACGTACACATATAATTCGTACAATATTCAGTTGCTAGAGTACTAAGAAGCCTAATCGGAAGGGCTATTTCTCTGGGGCTGCTATCAAAACGTGGTCTGACATGGTTCACTTCATAAATATGAAATAATAACGGGTAGCTGACCAAAACCGAATGTAGTATGAGTCTTCCAAAGTGATGAAAAGTCAAATCGGAAAGGACCTTCAAAAAGGATGTAGCTCACTATATAAACAAATGATATATCAAAAATCTAGATCGATCCAAAGACATTCTGGTCACAAAAATCACTTGTTCCAAGCTTTGTTGGCAACTTACAATAACTGTGATGGACAGACGGGCCAACGTATAGACAGGCGGAATCAAAACAAGCAAAAAAGGCGTTAAGAAGTGCAGTAATATTACAGGAAAATATATTTTTTTTTAATATAGCCAAACCAAAACAAATGCAAATATTGAAAAAATAATTTTATAAATAAATTTAATATTTTAATTATTTCAAACCAAAAAATAAATATTTATATTTTCAAAAGGCTTAAATACCATACATATTGGTAGATAGTAGGTGCTACAGTTGGTTGTATTTCTATTCTATATTAATTACAAAAGTACAAATTTTGTAAATCCATTATCAGACGTACATAGTGCAAAATAACATAACTTCATGATTCAACCAATTTTTGTCGTAAAAGAAAAATTACGAATTTGGAAAAAAACTTTTTATTTTGCGTGTCTATGCAGTCTGAGGAATGTATACACCGAATTCCATGATTCCAGCTGCGCACATTTGGTTGGTACCATTTTTACCCCCTTGACGTTTCTACGCAATTCGAATTTCGTCATTCTAGCTGTAGTCGTTTAGTTGGTACAGTTTTTATGCCTTGAAAGTACGAATTTCGAAAAATTCGCTTATTTTCCGTGTCTACGCAGTCAGAAGTCATTTGGTTGGTACTATTTTTATCCCCTTTTTTCATTTTAACACCAAAAAGTACGAATTTTGAAAAATCCGTGTGTTTTACTTGTCTATGCAATCAGAGGAATGTATACACCGAATTTCATTATTCTAGGTACAGCCGTTTGGTTGGTACCATTTTTATCCCTCTATTCCCATTTTACCCCTAAAAAGTACGAATTTTGAAAAATCTATATATATAAAAGAGTTGCGTTACTGACTGACTGACTGACTGACTGACTGACTGACTTATCATTGACCAGCCCCCAGACCAAACGGCTGAAGCCAGGGTCATGAAATTTTCAGGGTAGTTCCCAAATATGACGTAGACGTCGACTAAGAAAGGGTATTACGAAATTCGTACTTTTAGGGGATAAAATGGCCCAAAAAGGGATAAACATCGAACCTACGTCCTGTCTAAACGGCAGTAGCTATAAACATGAAATTCGGTGAGTTCCTTGCAATGACCATGCTGACGAGCTACAAATAGGGATTTTTCGAAATTTGTACTTTTAAGGGACGAGCGGGACAAAAAGGGATAAAAATGGTACCAACTAAAGTATTACAGCTAGAAACGTGAAATTTGGTATGTAAATTCCTCTGGCCATATAGAACGAGGTAAAATTTGATTTTTCGAAATTTGTACTTTTAAGGGACGAGCGGGACAAAAAGGGATAAAAATGGTACCAACTAAAGTATTACAGCTAGAAACGTGAAATTTGGTATGTAAATTCCTCTGACCATATAGAAACGAAGTAAAATTGGATTTTTCGAAATTTGTACTTTTAAGGGGCAAGCGGGACAAAAAGGGATAAAAATGGTACCAACTAAAGTATTACAGCTAGAATCGTGAAATTTGGTATGTAAATTCCTCTGACGATATAGAAACGAAGTAAAATTGGATTTTTCGAAATTTGTACTTTTAAGAAGCGAGCGGGACAAAAAGGAATAAAAATGGTACCAACTAAAATATTACAGCTAGAATCGCGAAATTTGGTATGTAAATTTCTCTGACCATATAGAAATGAAGTAAAATAGATTTTTTCGAAATTTGTACTTTTTAGGGGGTAGGCGGGACAAAAAGGGTTCCAATTTAAGAATTGCAGCTATATAGGAAATTTGGAGTGTAAACTGTTTGTAAAGCGCATGGATTTTTTGAAATTTTCTTATAGGGGGTGAGCAACAAGGGATAAAAGTAGTACCAACTAAAGTATTGGAGCTATAGTCGTGAAATGTGGAGTGTAAGTTCCACTGACAACGAGAAGCGCAAATCTAAACGAATTTTTCTAAGATTGTACTTATAAACAATGAGCGGGATAATAATAGTACTAACTAAAATATTTCAGCTATAGTCGTGAAATTTTGTGTTTAAATTTCTCTGACAACGTAGACAACGTGTGTGAGTGCTAGCTAATAGGAGGTTTCCAAATTACGATTTTAGATTTATCTATATCCACCAAAAGAAAATTAAATAAATACTATCCAAAAACTAAGACGGATAATATTAACAAATAACTGGCTTTTTCGCGTGCGAAGCAGCGGGTACTGCTAGTACTTTTATATTATGTATCTACTTAATTAGAGGAATGTACACACCGAATTTCGTGTTTCTAGCTGTTGTCGTTTAATATGTACCATTTGTATCCCTTTTTTGCCCCATTTCACCGCCTACAAATAAGAATCACTTCATGGTGCACGTTTTTGCTATAAGGGGAATGCGCATACCAAATATCAAGCAAATATAAACAGACATATTGAAAAAACATGCTTGAATACGCTAAAATATTAGGGATTATTATGGGTATTTTTAGTCCTTGTGAGGCAAAAATTTTTCCATTTGGGCCGATTTCGCCTCGTTTCAATCCCAACCGATCTACGACTATAAGACACATTTATGGAAAATTTGAACGTTCTAGCTCCTTTCGTTTAGATGCTAGCGTGCTTTCAACAGACGGACGGCTAGATCGTCTTAGAATTTTATGACGATCAAGAATATATATACTTTATAGGGTCTCAGGTCGATATTTCAAGGTGGTATAAACGGAATGACAAAGTTAGTATACCCCCATCCTGGAGGTGGAGGGTATAAAAATGATTCTAAATCGATCGGTACAATAAATTAATTTACTTTTGGGTTTTATAAATCAACTAAGCCAAGACATACCCGGGTGGAGGATATAAACGAACAGTATCAAATTATAACATTCGTATGAATGTCATTTTAGCCTTGCATTTTGGCCACTTGTATGGGAAAGTTGTGGGAATGGTGGGCGTTACATTATTTTTCCAATATCAATTAATATATACGCTTCGAATCCTGCAAGGATATGCCACTTAATTGAATATTTAACCGCTTTTGAAATATATCGACCTACAATTCTCTCAAGAACACTGTTCGTACCAAACAATTGAGATATTTAATCCGCCGTTAGCAGCAAACATAAATTAAATATCCCGCCACTCACACATACATACACACTACAGACTGTGTATGCACTCGTCGCATGTACATATATCCTTTTGTTTAATTTATTTCATTTTCCCTTCTGTTTGTTTGTTTGCTTGTGTCGTTACAGCCTCATCGAAAGTTACCGGATCAGACGACGAGAACGGCGTCGAAGGCGACATGTCGTCCGTGCAACAGTCACAGCAACGTGTTAACTACCCATCGCCAGGCGGCGGCAGCGGCAGCCTAAGTGCTCCATGGAATTTAAGTGCCATCAATAACCAGCAAGGCTGGCTGTTACACTGGGAACATCCTCTGCATGGCCTGGACATGTTGCGCCTGTACACGGTGCGCTGGTGGAAGGAGCCCGAACATCATCTGGTCGGCACTGTCGAAACTTTTGACAACTTCTATCAATTGCGCCATTTGAAAGAGGATTCAACGTTCACCATTCAAGTGCTGGCCATTTCCAATGACGGTGTCCAAGTGCCCGGCAGTGAATTGCTTATTGAAGTGCCATCGCATCGTAAAATGCGCGCTCTGCTAATTGGCAGCTCGATTGGTGTGGCATTCCTGCTGTGCGCCCTCGTCGCCTTCCTCTACGTGAAGCGCAATTGCCTGCGTCATCTGTTCAGCGGCACCGTGATGGACGACGGCAACGATGACGGCAGCACCATCGAAGATGGCGGCGCCGACAGCGACTCCAATGGCCACGACATAGAGAAGATACACAATACCTGAGTGTACGAGATAACGTGGCGGTTTCGAAATTAATACATACATACAAACATATAAAATCGATTAATTATGTAATGCTCTCTCTCTTTGTCTCACTCTCTGTCTCTCTTGTTTTAATTCCCATTCAATGCAAAGAAAAAAAAACACACCGATTGATTTTGGCTTTCGCCGTTGCTGCCCATGGTGCCCGGCCGCTGTTGCCATATTTTTCATTGTTGGCGGCTTGCGGATGCTGTCGTCGCCTTTTTGTATTTATTTTTTTTTTCTGGATGCCACGTTAACGTTGTTTTAAATAATTGCCGCTTTTTTGCCATAAGTACACTGTTATTACATTTTTGCCATTTTAAGAGTTTTTAAGAAGGACTTGAGCGCGCGCGATTGTGTGCGTGCGCGTGTGTGTTTATTTTTGAAAATACCAATCATTTGTTTTTTGTATTCATGTACTCTGCTGTAGCTTTACGATTGCGATTGGCTGATTGCAAGGATTCCAGTGTAGTGCCTTCAACTTGGCCCATATTCAAATTAACGATAACAATTCTATGACTAATTCGAAACTAATTTGACGAATAAAAAATAAAATAAAATAAATGAAAATCGTATATGTATTTTTCTTCATTTTTTATTTTCATTTCATACGAAAACCGAGCAAAAATGGCGGTAAGTTCATACGGACCGAATCTTATATACCCTCTATCTGGCAGTGCACTCCACAGTAATACCGTCCGACTTGTACTATTTGTCTACTTGAGCAGTAAGTTGTCAAAGCGGGAGGGACATTTGTGTGGGTGCTATATCGATTACATTTTATTAGACTAATCGAATAATTATTTTTCAAATATTTATTCGAGCTTAAAATTAAGAGATTTGATTTTTATCCATTGGTTTTATTTAAATAAATTAGAATTAACAAGTAATACCCTCCACCATGAATTACATTCCACAGAGGCTGTCGATTTTCGTAGAAGTGCAGTAATATTACAGCAAAATATATATGTATACACTCCACGAGAGTATTGTCTTTGTGCATTTGTTTGTAACACCCAAAAGGAAGGGAGATAGAACCATTGTAATTTATACCGATCGACTTAGAATCACTTTTTGAATCGATTTAGCAATGTCCGCCTGTTTGTCCGTCTATCTGTCCATCTATTCTTGTAATAACGATACAGGTCGCAATTGTGGACAGAATTGAATGAAACTTTGCACAACGAAGTTTTTCGGGACAAGAACCAACGCTATTTAATTTGAAAATTGAAAAAAAAAATCGGTTCCGATTTAGATATAGCCCCCATACGAATTTCACTCCCGATTTGACTCTTTTCGCTCTAGATACCACATATTTTAACCGATTTTCTTCAAAATTGGCAAAACATCTTATATTTCAACTAAAAACACCTGTGGTAAAAATGTGTTAGATCGGTTCAGATTTATGTATAGCTCCCATACAAATTCCGCTCCCGATTTGACTTTTTCCGCTCTATAAACCACATATTCTATCAGATTGTCTTCAGATTTGGCAAAACATCTTATATTTAAACTAGGAACACCTATGGTGAAAAGAGATCGGTTCAGATTTATATAGAGCTCCCATTAAAATTTCGCTCCCGATTTGATTTGTTCAGCTCTAGAAACCACATATTTTAACAGATCCTTTTCAAATTAGGCGAAAAATCTAATATTTCTACTATAAACAGCCGATGTGCAAAAGGGTCAAATCGGTTCAGATTTTTATATAGCTCCCTCACAAATTTCACTCCCGATGTCACTTTTTCCACTCTATAAACCACACATTTTAACAGATCTTCTTCAAATCTTACAAAATACCTTACATTTCATCTAGAAACATCCATGGTGCAAATGGGTCAGATCGGTTCAGATATACATATAGCTCCCATACAAATTTCGCTCCCGGATAGACCTTTTACGCTCCAGAAAGCACGAATTTTCACCGAATTTCTTCAAAGTGAGCAAAACAAGTTATATTTGAAGTGGACGAACTTATATAGCCCGATAAAAAAATTCTTTTCGATTTGACAAACTGGATCAGGCCATATTAGCCTATGATTAGGAAACATACAAAAATTCTTCCCATTTTCACTTTTTACCGAATTGAATTGTATTCGGAAAGAAAGTGGAGTGTATCACATAGTCGGACCCGCCCGATTTTAGTCTTTCCTTACTTGTTTTTTAATACAGCCCAGCCAAAAGAAATACAAATATTGAAAAAATAATTTTATCTCTATATATAAAAATCAATGTGTATGTATGTTGCGTATAGGAGGCCGAAACCGGTGGACCGATTCGCCTTAAAATTTTACTGTCTATAACTTCTAAACAGAAGATGGTTCCTGGATATACTATGTCATGATAGGACAAAGGGGGTAGTACCTCCCACACAAAAAAATATTTTAAAACTATCAAAAATTACTCATTTTATCTTCCAAAGCATACGAAGTAGGGGAATAGGCCGGGTACAAAATACTATTTAGTACAACTCCATTTTGAACAATCAATTTGCAACACAAAAACCTGGACAAATATCCACTATTTTGATATGATCGAACTCAGCTGATATGGTAACGCTGAAGCATACACATGCTGAAGACCATCGCTGAATGATTCACATATAGATGGCGGTATAGTGTCCTTAGCCATTCCTGTTTGTCTTCTGAAAATAGGCATTCCAGAAGGCCATGTCTGTCCGTCTGTCTGGCTGGTGTACACGATAACTGTCGAAAAGAGTTAAGCAATTCAAACCTTGTACATATTTTTCCCAAACTTAATTTAAGTTCGAAGATAGGCGGAATTGCCACGCCCCTTCTGGTACCTCTCACAGAAATGACCCATATTCCTATGTTAAATTAAAACCACTGTAACTTCCATACGTATATTCAGAATTAGCTATGTTTTGGTATTTGGTAATGTTTTTATAATCAATTTATGTGTACTAAATATGACGGGTTTTGCCACGCCCTTCCAGTACCTCCCACACTAACCTTCGTAAAATTAAAGCTGTTATATCTTCCATGAGGATGATCGGAATACTATGAAATTTGATATTTAGCAATGATTTTATATATGTTGCATTCATGTGGAATATGGGCGGTATTGCCACACCCCTTTTGGTACCTCCCGCACAAAGTGGTATAAGCGTTGGTTGAAATAAAACCGATATAACTTCCATACGGGTAGTCAAAATCGTTTGATATTTGAAATCACTTTAAACCAATAAAATATTTACGGCTTAGCCACGCCCCTTCATGTATCTCCCACACAATTGTCTATATCCTAGGTAAAATTAAATCCTTCATAAATTCTATACTGGTGCATCCACTTTGACTTGATATTTGATCATGTTTTTGCAATTGTTTTATAACTGTGGAAGCTAGGACCTAATGTCATGAACCTTTTAGTACCTTCCACATAAATCATACGGCCCAACGTAAAATTTAAATGTTATAATTTCCATAGATATGTTCTCTGAGATTGAGGTTATATATAAGTCGGCTAACGTTTTCATACTTGTTTTTAATTGAATTGAAGTATTATTTCGCATTTGTAGTCTTACTTTTAAGCGTGGTTTGAAATAATAAAAATACTTAGTTTTAAATTATTTTTTCAATATTTGTATTTGTTTTGGTTTCGCTATATTAAAAACAAGTAAGGAAAGGCTAAAGTCGGGCGGGCCCGACTCTATGATACACTCCACTTTCTATCCGAATACAATTCAATTCGGTGAAAAAGGGAAAACGGGAAGGTTTTTTGTATCCTGTAAATGTATGTGTTTGACAAAAAATGTTAAATCGGAAAGGACATTTGTATGAGGATATATTGAAACCTGGAACGAAATAGGTGAAATATAAAGTGTATAGTTTGGCCAAAATCGGTTAAACTTTTGGGAGCAACATTTATATATTTACATCTGAACCGATCTTACCCACTTTCACCATAGCTTTGTTTAGTTGGATTATCAGATGTAGTGCCAATTTTTAAGAAAATCAGGTACAATATGTGGTTTCTATAGCGCAAAAGTCAAATCGGGAGCGATATTTGTATGGGGCTATATCTAAATCTGAACCGATCTAGTCCGCTTTATCCACAGGTGTTATAAGATGTTGTGCCAAATTTAAAGAAAATCGAGCACAATATGTGGCTTTTAAAGCGGCACAAGTCAAATCGGGAGCGACATTTATATGGGGGCTATATCTAAATCTGCACCGATCTTACCCAATTTCAGCATAGGTGTTTTTAGTTGGCTTATAAGATGTTATGCCAAATTTAAAGCAAATCGAGTACAATATGTGGTTTCTAGTGTGGAAAATGTCAAATCGGGAGCGACATTTGTATGGGAACTATATACAAATCTGAACCGATCTGACCTATATTCACCATGGGTATTTCTAGTGGAAATATAAGATGTTTTACCAAATCTGAAGTCAATCTGATACAATATGTGGTTTCTAGAGCGGAAAAAGTCAAATCGGGAGCGAAATTTGTATGGGGGCTATATCTAAATCTGAACCGATTTGACCTATTTTCACAATAGATGTTGCTAGTTGAAATATAAGATGTTTTGCCAATTTTAAAGAAAATCTGTTGTAATATGTGGTATAAATTAAAGTTTTTTCTTCGTATTATGAACAAATACAAAAATATGTTAAAAACAAAAAAAAAATAAAAATTTTAATTTTCTTTAAAATCGAATTTTTGAGTTCTATAAAAAACCAAAATTATCTATTTTTATTTAGAGATATTAACATTAAAAATCGGGAAATCGGATATATTTTAGAAATCGGCCCAAAGTTGACTACTTTTCGTATTTTTCGATTTTAAAGAAAATTATAATTTTTATTTTTTTTTGTGTTTATGTTAGTTATTTTTTGACTTTGTCGAACTGTTTCTCACACATTTTAAGATATTTTGTACTCAGATCTTTTTTATTTGAAATTTTAATATGATTCTATTTGAAACTATGTTTGTGCCAAATATAGTTCGTTTGTGATAAATATTTTAAAAAATATCGTTTTTGAACAAATGTCTGAATTTGGATCAATACAACTTTTTCCTTAAAAATCCTTTAAAGAAATATGTACATATTTTGAAAGTCTGAAGGGTTCCCCACTTTTGTAGGCTAACTTTTGCATGTACGAAATTGCACCCTTGGAAGATAGGGTACTCCGAAAAAACGGGAAACCCTTTAACCTTTCCAAATATGTATACATTTCGCTAAAGGCTTTTAAAGGAAAAAAGTTGTGTTGGTCCAAAGTCAAACATTTGTTCAAAAAGAATATTTTTACAATATTCATTACAATCAAACTATATTTGGCACAAAATCCTTGGGTCCTTGTCTAATTTTGATTTTTTACAGAACTCAAAAATGTCTACTAGAACAAAAGTTATTGATTCTGAACCACTGTGCACGGGATCGTTCTTCCCTATTCGCGATTTCATATGATTTTGAAGAAAAAATAGTACTAATTAATAGATTTAAAATAGAGTTTATGCGGTCGGTATAGATCACCTTCACAGTAGGAATTCTTAGTTGAAATATAACATGCTTTGCCATATTTTATCAAGA
>CANDYM010000241.1:0-14000 GCA_947397865.1 Polietes domitor
ACAGGTCGCAATTGTAGTCAGAACCAACCGAAACTTTGCACAACGAAGTTTTTCGGGACAAGGACGAACGCTATTTAATTTGAACAAAATCGGTTCAGGTTTAGATATAACCGCCTTTGACCTTTTTTGACCCTTTTCACTCTAGATACCACATATTTCAACAGATTTTTAATCACTTAGTCAACAGACTTAGAATTACTTTTTGAATCAATTTAGCAATGTCCGTTTGTCTGTCCGTCTGTCTGTCTGTCCATCTGTATATCCGTCTGTCTGTCTGTCCATCTATTCTTGTAATCAAAGTTCAGGTCGCAATTGTGGCTAGAACCAAACGAATCTTAGTACAACGACATTTTTCGATATTTAGATATAGCTCCCTATTAAATTTCGCTCCGAATTTGACTGTAGAAACCACATATTTTAACAGATATTCTTCAAAATTGGCAAGTCATCTTATATTTCAACTAGAAACACCCATGGTGAAAATTGGTCAGATCGGATCAGATTTATATATAGCGCCCATATAAATTTCGCCCTCAATTTGAAAAACGATCTAAAAACCACATATTTTATCAGATCGTGTTCAAATTTGGCAAAAAATCTTATATTTAATCTAGAAACACGTATGGCGAAAAAAATTCAGATCGGTTCAGATTTATAAATAGCTCCCATTCAAATTTCACTCCCGATTTGACACTTTTCACTCTAGATACCACATATTTTAACAGATTTTCTTCAAAATTGGCAAAACATCTTATAGTTCAACTAGAAACATCTGTGGTTAAAATGGGTCAGATCGGTTCAGAATTATATATAGCCCTCATTCAAATTTCAATTTGAGTTTTTCCGCTCTTGAAACCACATATTTTATCAGATCGTCTTCAAATTTGGCAAAAAAATCTTATATTTAATCTAGAAACACGTATGGTGAAAAAAGTCAGATCGGTTCAGATGTATATACAGCTCCCATACAAATTTCGCCCTCTATTTGAGTTTTTCCGCTCTAGAAACCACATATTTTAACAGATATTCTTCAAATTTGGCAAGGCGTCTTATATTTCAACTAGAAACACCCAAGGTGAAAATTCAGATCGGTTCAGATTTATATATAGCCCTCATTCAAATTTCAATTTGAGTTTCTCCGCTCTAGAAACCACATATTTTATCAGATCTTTTTCAAATCTTGCAAAATATATTATATTTCACTGATGGTGAAAATGAGTCAGATCGGTTCTGATTTAGATATAGTCCCGATACAAATTTCGATACCGATTTGACTCTTTTCACTCTAGATACCATATACTTTAACAGATTTGCTTAAAATTCGGCAAAATATCTGATTTTTCCACTAGAAATACCCAGGTTGGAAATCAGTCAGATCGGTTCAGATTTATATATAGCTCCCATACAAATTTCGCTCCCGGTTTGATTTTTTCTGCCTCAGAAACCACGTATTTTTACCGAATTTCTTCAAATTGAGCATAACACGTTATACTTGAAGTGGAAGAACCTATTGCGAAAGTGGGTCACTTCATTCCATGTTTGGATATAGCCCCGATACAAATATTTTTCTCGATTTGACAAATTGGGTCAGATCATATTAGCCTATGATTAGGAAACATACAAAAATTCTTCCAGTTTTCACTTTTTTACCGAATTCAATTGTATTCGGCCGGAAAGTGGAGTGTATCATATAGTCGGCCCCGCCCGACTTTAGCCTTTCCTTACTTGTTTAAAAACAATTTTGCTGGTATATAATTGGTTTGTTATTTTGTTAGTGTCGGTATTTATTTGGGAGAAATTTTAAGCAGAGCCTAATAATAACAAAATTGTAAAGTGAGACCTATATTTGTGATGGCTAAGAGTTGAATTGGGGACTAATCTATCTCATCAAAACCTTCGCAGCGAATGTGTCTTTGACCTAAAGCAGGGTTCATACCTTCAGCGGGGTTCGCTTTGGAGAAATATTTCAAAATAATTTCGTGTAGCAAAATGTATTGAAAAGCCAAATGACTGATCGATTTTCATCAAAATTGGAAGACCTTCGAAAATTTCTCTTGGATTTATAAAGAAATTGACAATTTTGAAAATATTAAAGAAATAATTAAACTAATTTTCAAAGAAATTGTCATTTCTCCGGCTGAAATCAATGGGTCCTAATATGATATAATATACAGTCTACATAGTCTTCGATTTATGCAAGGATTCTTAATATATCTCAGCTATTATGCAAAAGAGCATTCAGTGTTTTGATTCATTGTCCTGTTAGTACTTAATTAGATACAATTTTTATATTTTCCATATATTCTTAAAATATCCTTTGTAACATCTGACATAGAATTGCATATCATTGAGGGATATCAAAGCTGTAGTCAAAACAATTGCTATCTTAGCTTGTCCGTTTTCTTTAAAGTAATGACAATGAAATCTATTCTTTCACATCCACCTGTTGTAATTAACGAAAAATGTTAAAGCAACATTTTCGAAGAAAAAAGTCGCCCTAGTCCCACCAGCCAATTAGCAGTTGCTTGCCATTTCTTCAATCATACAACCATTCATGCTTGCCCCCTGCAAAGTCCTTGTTGCAGAGTTGCAGCTCTGGCAACTCTCATTGTTTTGAAGCAGCTAATTGAAATTTTATGCGCCAAACAAGTAGCAACACAAAAATAATCACCGACATTACAGTGTCTTTCCGCTTGTTTCAGTGTTGCTCTTCCGTTTTTTTCCTTGAATATCTGCTTCCTTTCCATGGCATCATCTTGTCCGGCCCTGCAATGGACTAGATGGTTTTGCTGGGATTCTTTGGCTGTAAATGAAGACTTTGTGCTGCATCCATGGGGTGGAGTGGGATGATACTTTGCAATTACCCACTAGTAGTAATTAAGTAATTATCTGTGGTACTGTGGCTAACGTGGGCGATGATGGTAAAAAGCAAACGATTGCGATTTCAAACAAATGACAGCAGATAACAGAGTGTCTGTGGGAGGCGATGAAGGTATCAAACGAAAACAAATCGCATTTCTCCAATTGCGGAAATAAATCAAAACTCAACATTAATCTTGAGCTAAAAAAAAATCAAAGGAGACGGAGAGCGAGAACAAATTGTTTGCCAACTATTTAAATAGTGATTGAATAGATTTGTTTCCGTTTATTTGTTCATCTGTATTCCTCTAGGTAATTGAACGAAATGTTTTTAATAGTAAAGGACTATTCAAAGGTTTAATATCAAACTAGTCGGTATTCAATAATAATCAACTATTCTCAATATTAGATTTATTCGTTATTATGGATATTTGAAGTTAAGCTCTGAATTCTTAATAGGAAATATACCAACTGCAAATCAATGATTTAGAATTGCTTTATATTAAATTCTTCCCCAATGGACTCAGCTTCCAAAAATCTTTACCCTTGTCCCATGGTCTCAGATCGCTAGAATTGAAGCCAAAAGTCTTCATCATGGAAGCCAAAAATGAGAAATGACAAAATTCTAACTAAAACAAGTAAGGAAAGGCTAAAGTCGGCCGGGCCGACTATATGATACACTCCACTTTCTAGCGGAAAACAATTTAATTCAGTAATAAAGTGAAAACGAGAAGAATTTTTGTATGTTTCCTAATCATAGACTAACATGACCTAGTCCAATTTGTCAAATCGAGAATAATATTTGTATCGGGGCTATATCCAAACATGGAATGAAGTGACTAACTTTCACAATAAGTTCTTCCAGTTGATGAATAACGTGTTATGTTCCATTTTAAGAAATTCTTTGAAAATACGCGGTTTCTGGGGGAACGAAATTTGTATGAGAGCTATATGTAAATCTGAACCGATCTAACACATTTTTACCACAGGTGTTTCTAGTTGAAGTATAAGATGTTTTGCCAATTTTGAAGAACATCTGTTAAAATATGTGGATTTTAGAACGAAAAAATTCAATTTGGGAGCGAAATTTGTATGGAAGCTATATATAAATCTGAACCGATTTGACCTATTTTCACCAGAGGTGTTCCTAGTCTAAATATATGATGGTTTGCTTAATCTGAAGATAATCTGATACAATATGTGGTTTCTAGAGCGGAAAAAGTCAAATCAGGAGCGAAATTTGTATGGGAGCTATATATAAATCTGAACCGATCTAACACATTTTTAGCACAGGTGTTTCTAGTAGAAATATAAGATGTATTATCAATTTTGAAGAAAATCTGTTGTAATATGTGGTATCTAGAGTGAAAAGAGACAAATCGGGAGTGAAATTCATATGGGGGCTATATATAAATCTGAACCGATTTGACCTATTTTCACCAGAGGTGTTCCTAGTCTAAATATAAGATGTTTTGCCAAATCTGAAGATAGTCTGATACAATATGTGGTTTCTAGAGCGGTAAAAGTCAAATCAGGAGCGAAATTTGTATGGGAGCTATATATAAATCTGAACCGATCTAACACATTTTTACCACAGGTGTTTCTAGTTGAACTATAAGATGTTTTGCCAATTTTGAAGAAAATCTGTTGAAATATGTGGTATGTAGAGTGAATAGAGTCAAATCGGGAGTGAAATTCGTATGAGGGTTATATCTAAATCTGAACCGATTAAATCATATTAAATAGCATTCGTCCTTGTCCCGAAAAACTTCGTTGTGATTGAACAATACAATGAATCGTCGTGATTACAACAATATATGGACAGACAGACGGAAAGTGCTAAATCGATTCAGAAAGTGATTCTAAGCCGATCGATTTAATTAACAATGGATCTATCTCCCCTCCTTTTGGGTGTTACAAACAAATGCACAAATAATTATACTCTCGTTTAGAGAATAATTATTTAAATTTATAAATATGGTGTGACTGCAGACATCATTCGGAACAAATAAATTTTCAAAATATTTATTTAACTCTTTAAACCATAATTTAGGTAGTCCAATTGAATAAATTTATTATATACTAGTATTTTGTAACCGGCGTTGCAGGGGTTTATTTTTCCCTATTCCCCCACTTCGCATGCTTTGGTAGATAAAATGAGTAATTTTTGATATTTTTAAAATATTTTTTTGTGTGGGAGGTGCCACCCCTCTTTCTCCTATCACGACATAGTATATCCAGGAACCATCCTCTGTCCAGAAGTTAGATACAGTAAAATTTTTATTATATATTTGTATATATATTCTCATCGTTCCATTGTGGAACATAAGGCCATAAGAATAAATTTATTACATTCATTATATTGTAAAGTTGTTGTGCTCTTTAAACAATTATTGGAAATAATAAATAAGTAAATTGAATAAATTTATAAATTTGTGAATAATGTCTTGCTAAAAATCAAAAAAAAAATATTATTTCTTGTGACTCTGTTTGTTTGTTTTTCATGAAAAATATTTTTCATTGGAAAAAATATATTTCTTCCTTTCCATGATATCCTGCTGTTATTTCTCTTTTTTCATCACTTCACTTACACTGTGTGTATATTCGTCTGCCAACATTTTTTAAAGTCGTTGAAATGTAACGATTTCTCTCTTTTTTATTAATACCCCTGTCACGTTTAATGCACGCAATTTCAATTTCCACGACAAAAACAGTTGTTTGCTGCGAATATCTTTCGTTTTAAATATGCAATTTTATTACAATGTTCAACACTTTCAAGTTGCATTTAATTCAACGGTATGTGAATGGAATTGTAATGAAAATAAGTGCGATAAGGAGGGTAGGCAATTCGGCTTGGGAAACATAGAATGCGCATGACGGATGTGGAGGTCATGTAATTAGAATTTGTCCATACATATTTGAGATATCTGATTCAGATATTTTAAAAATCTCAATTTTACTCAAATCGAGCCCAGAAAATATACTCAATTAATATAAAGGCTAATGCGGCCTCGTTATTGCCTGTGTGACAGTGGAAGTTTGTAGTGCTGCACCGTGGCTCCAAATCGATTTTTTTGATAATAATTCTGTAACTTTTAATTGGAAAGAGATAGTTTAACGAAATTTCACATTCAAAGAATAATGGCTTTTTCGTGAGACCTCGTATAAAATACAACAATCTCCAGAACGGGAAAATAAATCCCAAAATTTTTATTATTTTAGAAAAATAACCACCACTTGTTAATTTCGACCTAGTATCGGAAAACAGAAAAATTATTTTAAGCAGCTGCGTCCGTATATAAAATTATGTTTTTACTTTTGAACTCTTTGCTTTGGGTTTCGAGAATTAATTTGGAAAATAAATTATTTTTTATGAGAATTGGTCATATTCTAGTGGTCCGGCTAAGCGAATTATTTCCTGATTCTTTTGCATTTATCTACGCGAAGTCCTCCTTCTAAAATGTATGTACTTATTGTATATGGTATATGTAGTTATGTATCAAAGACAAAGTATTGGCCCATTTCAAATTTTAAATTTGAACTACCACCGATTACTTTGACTTTGAAAGGTAGAATAACATTCATTTTTATTTTCAGGTTTATGTTTGACAAAATTGGGATATATTTAAAACTTACTTCAAAAGTTGTGAGTCTTTAACGCAAACTATAAGAAATTTAGGCGGAAAATTTTCGAGAAGAGATCGGCCTTCATGAAGCTCATTTTCATCTCGGCAGCTATGTCAATAAGCAAAATTGCCGCATATGGGGTTCAGTGAACCCACATCTGACTATTGAGAAGCCAATGAATTCACAACGAGTCATTGTTTGGTGTGGATTTCGGGCTGTACTGAAAAATTGTGTTGATGGGATGAGTTACTGCCGAGCAGTCGTGTTAGAGAAAGTTCAAGCTTTCCATTAAAACCAGAAATTATTAAAAAATAATCAGTACTTTTTATAGCCGATTCTAATGTAAAATCTTAACTGACCCAACCTATACAAGGAAATATATAGAAATCTTACCATTAAAATTAATGGTTCGCCATAATATCTACAATTTTCATTAAATCTTAATAAAATTTGGCACATATCACATTTTTGTTCTCTAACTATATGGTGCAAAAATACATTTTCATTGAGGGCAAATCTCATTATAACTATGAAGCAGAAAAATATTTTTTATAAAATTTTGAAAGGCCATTTTGGAAAGGTCAGAATAAGAGTAAGTAACCAATAAATAAATAGGATATCACTTTTGGAACTTCATTACCCACAATTCGAAAAATTTTATAAACATGTATTTTTTTAGAAAAACAAATTTATATTGAATATTGCGTAAAATCTATAAAAATGAGATATCGTAACAAAATTTTTAGAATTATGTGCCAAAAATGTATAATAAAATAATATTATCTTATTTTTTCCATTTTTGTTCCACGATATACAAAAATTCCCAGTGTAGAGAAAATATGCTCCAAAATTTGGAATTTTTACTAAAATAATCGTTATATCTTTATCTTTAAAGACAGGGACGTGGTAGAACTTCTTGTGTGAAAGGTCAACATTTGAGGCTAATATACCCTCCACCATGGATTGCATTCCACAGAGGTTGTCGGTTTTCGTAGAAGTGCTGTAATATTACAGGAAAATATAAATTTTGTTAATATAGCCAAACCAAAACAAAATATAATATTTTAATTATTTCAAACCATTATTTATTTCAAATCAAAAAATAAATATTCTTATATATATATTTTCCAAATGCTTAAATACCATAAATATTGGTAGATAGTGCGTGCTACAGTTGGTTGTATTTCCATTCTATTTTAATTCCAAAAGTACAAATTTTGAAAATCCATTATTATCAGACGTACATAATGCAAAATAACCTCACTTCATGATTCGACCAATTTTTCCCGTAAAAGAAAAATTAGGAATTTGGAAAAAAAACTTTTTATTTTGCGTGTCTATGCAGTCAGAGGAATGTATACACCGAATTCCATGATTCCAGCTGCGCCCATTTGGTTGGTACCATTTTTACCCCCTTGACGTTTCTACGCAATTAGAATTTCATCATTCTAGCTGTAGTCGTTTACTTGGTCCTATTTTTATCCCTCTGTACCACTATATCCCTTGAAAGTACGAATTTCGAAAAATCCGTTTATTTTCCGTGTCTACACACTCAGAGGAATGTATACTCCGAATTTCATGACTCTAGCTGCGGTCATTAGATTGGTACTATTTCTATCCCCTTTTTTCATTTTAACCCCAACAAGTACGAATTTTAAAAAATCCGTGTATTTTACTTATCTATGCAATCAGAGGAATGTATACACCGAATTTCATTATTCTAGGTACAGCCGTTTGATTGGTACCATTTTTATCCCTCTATTCCTATTTTACCCCTTAAAAGTACGAATTTGGAAAAAATACTTTTATATTATGTATCAACTCAATTAGAGAATATATACATCGAATTTCATGTTTCTAGCTGTTGTCGTTTAATATGTTCCATTTTTATCCCTTTTTGCCCCATTTCACTCCTACAAATAAGAATCACTTTATGGTGCACGTTTTTGCTGTAAGGGGAATGCGCATACCAAATATCAAGCAAATATAAACAGACATATTCAAAAAAACATGCTTAAATACGCTAAAGTATTAGGGATTATAATGGGTATTTTTAGTCCTTGTGAGGGACAATTTTTTTCCCTTTTGACCGATTTCGCCACATTTCAATCCCAACCTACCTACGACTATGAGACGCATTTATGGAAAATTTGAACGTTCTATCTCCTTTCGTTTAGATGCCAGCGTGCTTTCAACAGACGGACGGACGGACATGGCTAGATCGTCTTAGAATGACGGCCAAGAATATATATACTTTATAGGGTCTCAGGTCGATATTTCAAGGTGTTACAAACGGAATGACAAAGTTAGTATACCCCCATCCTGGAGCTGGGGGTTTGTATACCAAATGTTTCCAATATGAAATATGAGTTGTTAGCTGTTGGTCTGAAAATCAATCTAAATGACCAATTCTAAGACAAGAATAAAAATTTATATTAAAAATGTTACCAAGGGTCTATTAATTCTGAACAAAATTGGACAAAGGTGTAACATAAAAAATACACGAGGAAAATATAATTTTTAGAGGTGTTTCAGTAGCTCAGAGACGAAATATTTTGCAAATCATTATTAAATAATCCATTCTCCATTTCGCAGCAATTTATTTTCTTGGCACACTCAATTTGAATAAAATTTTACTTTATTTGTCTTGTTAATATAATTATCAGGATTTGTTTTTTGCCAAGAAGAGGATAGAAATTAATTTAATTTTCTCTTCCAAAAATTCATTTCTTTTAAAGCAAACACTGCACTGTGCTTCAAAATTTGGCACATATTTTTTTAATGTTGCATTAACACACAAAATTGTGTTGGAAGCCGGTTGAAAGTCTGCCACAAGCCAGATAGTCAACAAAGAATTTGTTAATAAGAATTTTTATGGCAAACAAGAAAACTAGTAATACTCGTATCGTTTAGCGCTTTGTTTGTTTGGCTTAAACCAAAACCAAAGAGCATATCATTGGCACCAGCCAACCAATAATCATTTGCAGCCGTATCGTCTCAATGCTCAATATCATCTTTCAGATGTCACTTCGCAACAGCAACTGGCAACTTCAGTGTGTGGCAGGGAGACTAATAAGAAGAGAAGGGTGCTTTAGAATATTTTTTAAGCAAATTTAATTTTTTATTGAAGCTTCTACATCGTTACCCTAATATAAAAAATATCTAACTCATAATTTTTAAGAAATCGTTTTTTTTTGTTAATTACGACCGAACTTGCCGTGTTTTGTTTAAATAACCGAAAATCTCGATTTGCAAAAAATATGAGTTTTTATATAAGCGTAACGATATAGTTTTCATAGAATATTGGTTTGCGTGGCAACCATTTTTGGATTCTATTCCTATAAGAGATTCCTTTTCAGCAACCCTACACCTCTTGCAGTTATAGATCTCCTTCTTTGGCGGCTGTAATGGAGAAAAATGAAAAAAAGAAACAATAATATTGGTATCGACATCGAGTACATGAAAAGCAAAGCCCAAATCAAAAGTAACAGCAAACATTGGTTGGTTGGGATTATTTGTTTTGCTTTTGTAATGCCACTGAGCTGGTGGTGGGGCCGGGCCGCGTTGGGTGGTTTGCCAATGCCTTCTGCGGCAGCGGAAGGCATTGGCAAAATACTGAAGTATTTTGATATTTGAGCCAACTGCTGCAGGCGTGTGACATTTAACGCTTCGCTGTTAACACTTCAATGCGCTTCAATACGTACGAAATTCAGTTGTTCATACCATTTTTTTGGGGTGTTTCTTTTGTGATTTCGATTTCGCGATTTGGTAATTTCAAAGTTGTTTTTCTTTTCGGTGTTCAGTGTTCTTTGTGAATGCCACAAAAGTACAAAACAATACGAATTTTGATTAAAAAACGAAAAAGACAAGCAAGCATTCGCTTTGAAAACTTCGGAAATGAATTGTGGCAAGAAAGAAAGAGGAATTGATAAGAAAATGTCAAAACAGAAAAGTTGTTTGACATGACACTTCGTGATGATTTCGCTCTTAACCGTAAGAGTTTGCTGTTGGTTCATCAAGAAATACAAAGGTTGAGGTTCTTGTTTAAATTATTCAAAATATACAAAATAAAAGCCTGATGAAAATAATAAATTATAAAAAATAATATGTAGTTAACCAGCTGAAAACTAGAAATGTAAATGCGGAAATAACTCACCACCCAAAAATGAAGATTGGATTATTTAATGATAATTTCCAATATATTTCGTACCTACGTCCAGCCATCTGTGAGCTAAACGCTCTTGAAAAACACCTCCCAAAATCAAGTTTTTCCCTTGTAATGTAATTTTATGTTCCACTTTTCTCCATTTTTTCTGAATCTTTAAACCCTTGAAACCACTTTAAACGTAAATTATTATTCTTAACCCAGGTACTGCTAGCGTGACCTTATGGTCACACACAATAGACTTTCACCAAAGCTTCTGGTGGGACCACTGTTAACATGAAAGTTTTAGCTCATAATTTGAAAAAATAATTAGAGTACTATGCGGGTTAAAATAACTCATTGGTCGTATTATTGGACGTTCAGACTGTTTTTTTTGTGGTTTCTGACAATTAAAAACTAATATTTCTTGGAAATATTTTGTAAAAGGGGCTATGAAAAATAAATAGAAATAAATATAAACCGCCATTAATTAGCCGAATCAAAACTGGAATCATCATTTATATTTAAAGTACTTTCAAGGGTCTATTTATTAGAAAAAAATATTTTGAACAAAAATGCAATATTCTTTTCAATTATCTTTTTTGTCTTTTTTTTAAGTGTTTTATTATATTTTTTTAATATTTACTTATTATTTGTATTCCATATTTATTTTTTAATATTTTCGATTATTCCTTTTTTAATATTTTTTATTTTCTTGTTTTTTTTATCAACATTTATATTTAAAGTATGTACATTCAAGGGTCTATTATTTAAAAAAATATTTTGGACAAAAATGCAACATTTTTTTAATTTTTTAAATATATTGATTTTCTAATTTTTTATTTACTTTTTAATTTTTTAAGCTGCAACTCTTTTCTTTTTTATGCATTTTCAATTTTATATATTTTTTAATTTTTATTTTTTAAGTTTTTTATTATTAAAACTTTAATTTTTTACTTCTTATTTTTATTCTATATTTATTTGTTAGCCTCTTTTGTCTTTTTAATATAAAGGGTGGTTAAATTTTAAGGGCCGATGTTGATTTTGAATAAAACACAAATTATTTATGCCGTTAATGTGACGAATTATCTCATCCTTTAGCTCGTGAATTGTTGATGGCTTACCAATTGACATCGCCACCACGTTAGATAACAAGGTCATTGAATTTATCGCACAAAAGAGCAATTGTTTCGTTAGCTGTCCTACGATTTTTCCGATTGTACCCACATTTGGACGATTAAATTGACCAAAAAAGCACGAAGTGTACGATATGCATTTTGATTTGAACTCCCATTTTCATAATAAGCCTGGATAACTTTAACGCGTTGCTCGATTGTGTATTTTTCCATGGTTCAAATTGAGTTAGTTTGAAATTGAGAAATGTCAAATGAAATGCAGGAAAAAACTTGACGTTTAGGTGTGGTTCACATTCAACATCGGCCCTTACAATTTAACCACCCTTTATATGATTATTCCGTTTTAAATAAATTTTTATATTTTTTATATATACTTTTTCAATTCATTTTTATTTTTTAATTATGCTCTATATTTTTAATTTTTTAATATTTTTGATTATTCCTTTTTTTAATTTATTTAATTTTTTAATTTTCAAATTTTGTATATTTTAAGTTTAACAGTAAAACCCCTAGACCCTAAATTTTAATATAAATGCAAATTGTATTGTAATTCACTAAAATAAAATTGTAATTATTTTTTAATTTTTATTTGTTTCAATTTTATTTATTCCTTTTTGATTGCTTTTCATTTTTTATTGTTTTCGGTTTCTGGAAATTTTCAACAAAAATTATTTTTTATTTTTTAGATATCTTGTTTTTCTAATTTTATATTTTTTCTGTTTTAAAATTGTAATTCCTTTTGACATTTTTACATTTTTGATTATTTTTTATTTATTTTTGATTATTTCTTTTTAATACTTTATTTATTTATTATTTTTTTAATTTCTCTCATTTTCTTATTTCTTTAATTTTCTTTTTTTAAGTTTAGTTATTTTAATTCCTTTATTTTATTTAATTTCTCTTATTTTATTTTTTTTTAAGTAAACAAATTATCCCTAAACCCAAAATTGTAGTCTATAATGTAATTCAAAAAATAAAATTGTAATGTGTTTTTACATTTTTGATTTAGTATTTATTTGTTCCTTTTTTATTTTTTTTTTTAATTTTCTCTGTGCTTTAAATCTACTATATTTATTTCTTTTCATTTGTAACTTGTTGGTTTTGTGAAGTTTTTTAGAAAATGTTTATTTTTTATTTTTAGCCTTTTAATTTCTTTTTTTATTTTTATAATTTTGTTTGATTTGATTGAAATTTGTTACATGCATCCTCCAATAAAGTATAAAATTGTCCAGTGTTGTGAGGGTTTATCTCACAGACGTCTAGACCCATCCACTGTCTGGAAATTATTTTTTATTTGTATGGATCACGACTCATCCTAATGTACATAGTTATTATGTAGAAACCAGTATTGACTTTCCGTTAAGCATCTCCTCTTCAGTCATCTCAGCAATTGTTGTATAATGGATTTTCTCGGGAAATTTCGTTCCCTTCGGTTGGTGTTATGTCAACGTTTTCCCCCTCAGCCATTTCCTGTTGAAATGCTCTTCCTTTTGCTCCCCGGCCACATAATGTTCTGTCGCCTTTTCGTTTTCACAAAAAGAAATATTGACGTGACTTTTAACATCATTATTTTCTTCTGGTAAATTTGTTTGAATTGCAAATTCATTGTACAGTTTCCCCATTTTGTTTTCATCGTCATTGTTTTTGTTCAATGAAATTTGAATTTTATTTTTCTGTTCACTTTTTGTGTGGATGTGTGTTTTGGATGCGGATCCTAGATGATAACCATGGCGACCATTTACGCTAAATACAATGTTGTAAGTGAGGGGGGAATTGGAAAGCTCGCTCGTTTTTGTGCAATAAATGGAACAAGGAAGGGGTGACAATGGGATCCTTTACTATGATTTCCAGGATATACAGTGACACGTTGATAGGTTGACTCCATTTGGGTTACATAAATGATGGATGTACCCAGTTGGCTGGTTATGAAATGTATCATTTAGATTTCGTTTGAAATTCTCGCTAAAATTAAATGGTCTGATGGGATATTTTGCTCTGGGGAATGCAATGGATATCATTTACTGTTTAGAATATTCAAATATTTTTTTGTAATGGAGTTTGGACCATATTCATGTTTATGTATCGCAAAAACTGTTGTGTTCCACCGTTCAAGACATCAAGTTTAAATTTTTCAAATCATAAATTTTAAATTTGCCAATATTTTTTAAAAGAAAGTCCTAGGAAATTTAAATTTTCTCCCTATTTTATTTGCAATGGAAATCTTAAATCTCGAA